>NW_003144264.1:0-11333 GCF_000003605.2 Saccoglossus kowalevskii | reverse complement strand
TTCATCAGAGTCAGTGAATAAAATCCTGAAATTGTCATGATGGGTCAGTGAATAAAATCCTGAAATTGTCATGATGAGTCAGTGAATAAAATCCAGAAATTGTCATGATGGGTCAGTGAATAAAATCTTGAAATTGTCATGATGAGTCAGTGAATAAAATCCTGAAATTGTCATGATGAGTCAGTGAATAAAATCCAGAAATTGTCATGATGAGTCAGTGAATAAAATCCTGAAATTGTCATGATGGGTCAGTGAATAAAATCTTGAAATTGTCATGATGGGTCAGTGAATAAAATCTTGAAATTGTCATGATGGGTCAGTGAATAAAATCTTGAAATTGTCATGATGGGTCAGTGAATAAAATCCTGAAATTGTCATGATGGGTCAGTGAATAAAATCTTGAAATTGTCATGATGAGTCAGTGAATAAAATCCAGAAATTGTCATGATGGGTCAGTGAATAAAATCCTGAAATTGTCATGATGGGTCAGTGAATAAAATCCTGAAATTGTCATTATGGCTCAGTGAATAAAATCCTGAAATTGTCATGATGAGTCAGTGAATAAAATCCTGAAATTGTCATGATGAGTCAGTGAATAAAATCCTGAAATTGTCATGATGGGTCAGTGAATAAAATCCAGAAATTGTCATGATGGGTCAGTGAATAAAATCTTGAAATTGTCATGATGGGTCAGTGAATAAAATCCTGAAATTGTCATGATGGGTCAATGAATAATATCCTGAAATTGTCATGATGGGTCAGTGAATAATATCCTGAAATTGTCATGATGGGTCAGTGAATAAAATCCAGAAATTGTCATGATGGGTCAGGTGAATAAATCCTGAAATTGTCATGATGGGTCAGTGAATAAAATCCTGAAATTGTCATGATGGGTCAGTGAATAAAATCCTGAAATTGTCATGATGAGTCAGTGAATAAAATCCTGAAAATTGTCATGATGGGTCAGTGAATAAAATCTTGAATTTGTCATGATGGGTCAGTGAATAAAATCCTGAAATTGTCATGATGAGTCAGTGAATAAAATCCTGAAATTGTCATGATGAGTCAGTGAATAAAATCCAGAAATTGTCATGATGAGTCAGTGAATAAAATCTTGAAATTGTCATGATGGGTCAGTGAATAAAATCCTGAAATTGTCATGATGGGTCAGTGAATAAAATCCTGAAATTGTCATGATGGGTCAGTGAATAAAATCCAGAAATTGTCATGATGGGTCAGTGAATAAAATCCTGAAATTGTCATGATGGGTCAGTGAATAAAATCCTGAAATTGTCATGATGGGTCAGTGAATAAAATCCTGAAATTGTCATGATGGGTCAGTGAATAAAATCCTGAAATTGTCATGATGAGTCAGTGAATAAAATCTTGAAATTGTCATGATGGGTCAGTGAATAAAATCCTGAAATTGTCATGATGGGTCAGTGAATAAAATCCTGAAATTGTCATGATGAGTCAGTGAATAATATCCTGAAATTGTCACGATGGGTCAGTGAATAAAATCCTGAAATTGTCATGATGGGTCAGTGAATAAAATCCAGAAATTGTCATGATAGGTCAGTGAATAAAATCCTGAAATTGTCATGATGGAATCAGTGAATAAAATCTTGAAATTGTCATGATGAGTCAGTGAATAAAATCCTGAAATTGTCATGATGGGTCAGTGAATAAAATCCTGAAATTGTCATGATGAGTCAGTGAATAAAATCCAGAAATTGTCATGATGGGTCAGTGAATAAAATCTTGAAATTGTCATGATGAGTCAGTGAATAAAATCCTGAAATTGTCATGATGAGTCAGTGAATAAAATCCAGAAATTGTCATGATGAGTCAGTGAATAAAATCCTGAAATTGTCATGATGGGTCAGTGAATAAAATCCTGAAATTGTCATGATGGGTCAGTGAATAAAATCCAGAAATTGTCATGATGGGTCAGTGAATAAAATCTTGAAATTGTCATAATGGGTCAGTGAATAAAATCCAGAAATTGTCATGATGGGTCAGTGAATAAAATCCTGAAATTGTCATGATGGGTCAGTGAATAAAATCTTGAAATTGTCATGATGGGTCAGTGAATAAAATCTTGAAATTGTCATGATGGGTCAGTGAATAAAATCTTGAAATTGTCATGATGGGTCAGTGAATAAAATCCTGAAATTGTCATGATGGGTCAGTGAATAAAATCTTGAAATTGTCATGATGAGTCAGTGAATAAAATCCAGAAATTGTCATGATGGGTCAGTGAATAAAATCCTGAAATTGTCATGATGGGTCAGTGAATAAAATCCTGAAATTGTCATTATGGCTCAGTGAATAAAATCCTGAAATTGTCATGATGAGTCAGTGAATAAAATCCTGAAATTGTCATGATGAGTCAGTGAATAAAATCCTGAAATTGTCATGATGGGTCAGTGAATAAAATCCAGAAATTGTCATGATGGGTCAGTGAATAAAATCTTGAAATTGTCATGATGGGTCAGTGAATAAAATCCTGAAATTGTCATGATGGGTCAATGAATAATATCCTGAAATTGTCATGATGGGTCAGTGAATAATATCCTGAAATTGTCATGATGGGTCAGTGAATAAAATCCAGAAATTGTCATGATGGGTCAGTGAATAAAATCCTGAAATTGTCATGATGGGTCAGTGAATAAAATCCTGAAATTGTCATGATGGGTCAGTGAATAAAATCCTGAAATTGTCATGATGAGTCAGTGAATAAAATCCAGAAATTGTCATGATGGGTCAGTGAATAAAATCTTGAAATTGTCATGATGAGTCAGTGAATAAAATCCTGAAATTGTCATGATGAGTCAGTGAATAAAATCCAGAAATTGTCATGATGGGTCAGTGAATAAAATCCTGAAATTGTCATGATGGGTCAGTGAATAAAATCCTGAAATTGTCATGATGGGTCAGTGAATAAAATCTTGAAATTGTCATGATGGGTCAGTGAATAAAATCCTGAAATTGTCATGATGGGTCAGTGAATAAAATCCAGAAATTGTCATGATGGGTCAGTGAATAATATCCTGAAATTGTCATGATGGGTCAGTGAATAAAATCCTGAAATTGTCATGATGGGTCAGTGAATAAAATCCTGAAATTGTCATGATGGGTCAGTGAATAAAATCTTGAAATTGTCATGATGAGTCAGTGAATAAAATCCAGAAATTGTCATGATGGGTCAGTGAATAAAATCCTGAAATTGTCATGATGGGTCAGTGAATAAAATCCTGAAATTGTCATTATGGCTCAGTGAATAAAATCCTGAAATTGTCATGATGAGTCAGTGAATAAAATCCAGAAATTGTCATGATGGGTCAGTGAATAAAATCTTGAAATTGTCATGATGGGTCAGTGAATAAAATCCTGAAATTGTCATGATGGGTCAGTGAATAAAATCCTGAAATTGTCATGATGGGTCAGTGAATAAAATCTTGAAATTGTCATGATGGGTCAGTGAATAAAATCCTGAAATTGTCATGATGAGTCAGTGAATAAAATCTTGGAATTGTCATGATGGGTCAGTGAATAAAATCCAGAAATTGTCATGATGGGTCAGTGAATAAAATCCTGAAATTGTCATGATGGGTCAGTGAATAAAATCCTGAAATTGTCATTATGGCTCAGTGAATAAAATCCTGAAATTGTCATGATGAGTCAGTGAATAAAATCCAGAAATTGTCATGATGGGTCAGTGAATAAAATCCTGAAATTGTCATGATGGGTCAGTGAATAAAATCCTGAAATTGTCATGATGAGTCAGTGAATAAAATCCTGAAATTGTCATGATGAGTCAGTGAATAAAATCCTGAAATTGTCATGATGGGTCAGTGAATAAAATCCAGAAATTGTCATGATGGGTCAGTGAATAAAATCCTGAAATTGTCATGATGGGTCAGTGAATAATATCCTGAAATTGTCATGATGGGTCAGTGAATAAAATCCTGAAATTGTCATGATGGGTCAGTGAATAAAATCCAGAAATTGTCATGATGGGTCAGTGAATAAAATCCTGAAATTGTCATGATGAGTCAGTGAATAAAATCCTGAAATTGTCATGATGAGTCAGTGAATAAAATCCTGAAATTGTCATGATGAGTCAGTGAATAAAATCCTGCAATTGGCATGATGAGTCAGTGAATAAAATCCTGAAATTGTCATGATGAGTCAGTGAATAAAATCCAGAAATTGTCATGATGGGTCAGTGAATAAAATCCAGAAATTGTCATGATGGGTCAGTGAATAAAATCCTGAAATTGTCATGATAAGTCAGTGAATAAAATCCTGAAATTGTCATGATGAGTCAGTGAATAAAATCCAGAAATTGTCATGATGGGTCAGTGAACAAAATCCTGAAATTGTCATGATGGTTCAGTGAATAAAATCCTGAAATTGTCATGATGGGTCAGTGAATAAAATCCTGAAATTGTCATGATGGTTCAGTGAATAAAATCCTGAAATTGTCATGATGGGTCAGTGAATAAAATCTTTAAATTGTCATGATGGGTCAGTGAATAAAATCCTGAAATTGTCATGATGGGTCAGTGAATAAAATCCAGAAATTGTCATGATGAGTCAGTGAATAATATCCTGAAATTGTCATGATGGGTCAGTGAATAAAATCCAGAAATTGTCATGATGGGTCAGTGAATAAAATCCTGAAATTGTCATAATGGGTCAGTGAATAAAATCTTGAAATTGTCATGATGAGTCAGTGAATACAATCCTGAAATTGTCATAATGGGTCAGTGAATAAAATCCTGAAATTGTCATAATGGGTCAGTGAATAAAATCCAGAAATTGTCATGATGAGTCAGTGAATAAAATCCTGAAATTGTCATGATGGGTCAGTGAATAAAATCCTGAAATTGTCATGATGGGTCAGTGAATTAAATCCTGAAATTGTCATGATGGGTCAGTGAATTAAATCCTGAAATTGTCATGATGGGTCAGTGAATAAAATCCTGAAATTGTCATGATGGGTCAGTGAATAAAATCCTGAAATTGTCATGATGGGTCAGTGAATAAAATCCAGAAATTGTCATGAAGGGTCAGTGAATAAAATCCTGAAATTGTCATGATGGGTCAGTGAATAAAATCCTGAAATTGTCATGATGGGTCAGTGAATAAAATCCTGAAATTGTCATGATGGGTCAGTGAATAAAATCCTGAAATTGTCATGATGGGTCAGTGAATAAAATCCTGAAATTGTCATGATGGGTCAGTGAATAAAATCCAGAAATTGTCATGATGGGTCAGTGAATAAAATCCTGAAATTGTCATGATGGGTCAGTGAATAAAATCCTGAAATTGTCATGATGGGTCAGTGAATAAAATCCTGAAATTGTCATGATGGTTCAGTGAATAAAATCTTGAAATTGTCATGATGGGTCAGTGAATAAAATCCTGAAATTGTCATAATGGGTCAATGAATAAAATCCTGAAATTGTCATGATGAGTCAGTGAATAAAATCCTGAAATTGTCATGATGGGTCAGTGAATAAAATCCTGAAATTGTCATGATGGGTCAGTGAATAAAATCCAGAAATTGTCATGATGGGTCAGTGAATAAAATCTTGAAATTGTCATGATGGGTCAGTGAATAAAATCTTGGAATTGTCATGATGGGTCAGTGAATAAAATCTTGAAATTGTCATGATGGGTCAGTGAATAAAATCCTGAAATTGTCATGATGGGTCAGTGAATAAAATCCTGAAATTGTCATGATGGGTCAATGAATAAAATCTTGAAATTGTCATGATGGGTCAGTGAATAAAATCCTGCAATTGTCATGATGAGTCAGTGAATAAAATCCTGAAATTGTCATGATGAGTCAGTGAATAAAATCTTGAAATTGTCATGATGGGTCAGTGAATAAAATCCTGAAATTGTCATGATGGGTCAGTGAATAAAATCTTGAAATTGTCATGATGGGTCAGTGAATTAAATCCAGAAATTGTCATGATAGGTCAGTGAATAAAATCCTGAAATTGTCATGATGGGTCAGTGAATAAAATCCTGAAATTGTCATGATGAGTCAGTGAATAAAATCCAGAAATTGTCATGATGAGTCAGTGAATAAAATCCTGAAATTGTCATGATGGGTCAGTGAATAAAATCTTGAAATATTGTCATGATGGGTCAGTGAATAAAATCCTGAAATTGTCATGATGGGTCAGTGAATAAAATCCAGAAATTGTCATGATAGGTCAGTGAATAAAATCCTGAAATTGTCATGATGGGTCAGTGAATAAAATCCTGAAATTGTCATGATGAGTCAGTGAATAAAATCCTGAAATTGTCATGATGGGTCAGTGAATAACATCCTGAAATTGTCATGATGGGTCAGTGAATAAAATCCTGAAATTGTCATGATGAGTCAGTGAATAAAATCCTGAAATTGTCATGATGAGTCAGTGAATAAAATCCAGAAATTGTCATGATGAGTCAGTGAATAAAATCTTGAAATTGTCATGATGGGTCAGTGAATAAAATCCTGAAATTGTCATGATGGGTCAGTGAATAAAATCCTGAAATTGTCATGATGGGTCAGTGAATAAAATCCAGAAATTGTCATGATGGGTCAGTGAATAAAATCCTGAAATTGTCATGATGGGTCAGTGAATAAAATCCTGAAATTGTCATGATGGGTCAGTGAATAAAATCCTGAAATTGTCATGATGGGTCAGTGAATAAAATCCTGAAATTGTCATGATGAGTCAGTGAATAAAATCTTGAAATTGTCATGATGGGTCAGTGAATAAAATCCTGAAATTGTCATGATGCGGTCAGTGAATAAAATCTTGAAATTGTCATAATGGGTCAGTGAATAAAATCCTGAAATTGTCATGATGGGTCAATGAATAAAATCCTGAAATTGTCATGATGGGTCAATGAATAAAATCTTGAAATTGTCATGATGGGTCAATGAATAAAATCTTGAAATTGTCATGATGGGTCAATGAATAAAATCCTGAAATTGTCATGATGGGTCAGTGAATAAAATCTTGAAATTGTCATGATGGGTCAATGAATAAAATCCTGAAATTGTCATGATGGGTCAGTGAATAAAATCTTGAAATTGTCATAATGGGTCAGTGAATAAAATCCTGAAATTGTCATGATGGGTCAATGAATAAAATCCTGAAATTGTCATGATGGGTCAGTGAATAAAATCCAGAAATTGTCATGATGGGTCAGTGAATAAAATCCTGAAATTGTCATGATGGGTCAGTGAATAAAATCCAGAAATTGTCATGATGGGTCAGTGAATAAAATCCTGAAATTGTCATGATGGGTCAGTGAATAAAATCCTGAAATTGTCATGATGGGTCAGTGAATAAAATCCTGAAATTGTCATGATGGGTCAGTGAATAAAATCTTGAAATTGTCATGATGGGTCAGTGAATAAAATCCTGAAATTGTCATGATGGGTCAGTGAATAAAATCTTGAAATTGTCATGATGGGTCAGTGAATAAAATCTTGAAATTGTCATGATGGGTCAGTGAATAAAATCCTGAAATTGTCATGATGGGTCAGTGAATAAAATCCTGAAATTGTCATGATGAGTCAGTGAATAAAATCCTGAAATTGTCATGATGGGTCAGTGAATAAAATCCTGAAATTGTCATGATGGGTCAGTGAATAAAATCCTGAAATTGTCATGATGAGTCAGTGAACAAAATCCTGAAATTGTCATGATGGGTCAGTGAATAAAATCCTGAAATTGTCATGATGGGTCAGTGAATAAAATCTTGAAATTGTCATGATGGGTCAGTGAATAAAATCCTGAAATTGTCATGATGGGTCAGTGAATAAAATCCAGAAATTGTCATGATGGGTCAGTGAATAAAATCCTGAAATTGTCATGATGGGTCAATGAATAAAATCTTGAAATTGTCATGATGGGTCAGTGAATAAAATCCTGAAATTGTCATGATGGGTCAGTGAATAAAATCTTGAAATTGTCATGATGGGTCAATGAATAAAATCTGAAATTGTCATGATGGGTCAGTGAATAAAATCTTGAAATTGTCATAATGGGTCAGTGAATAAAATCGTGAAATTGTCATGATGGGTCAATGAATAAAATCCTGAAATTGTCATGATGGGTCAGTGAATAAAATCCAGAAATTGTCATGATGGGTCAGTGAATAAAATCCTGAAATTGTCATGATGGGTCAGTGAATAAAATCTTGAAATTGTCATGATGGGTCAGTGAATAAAATCCTGAAATTGTCATGATGGGTCAGTGAATAAAATCCTGAAATTGTCATGATGGGTCAGTGAATAAAATCCTGAAATTGTCATGATGGGTCAGTGAATAAAATCCTGAAATTGTCATGATGGGTCAGTGAATAAAATCCTGAAATTGTCATGATGGGTCAGTGAATAAAATCTTGAAATTGTCATGATGGGTCAGTGAATAAAATCTTGAAATTGTCATGATGGGTCAGTGAATAAAATCCTGAAATTGTCATGATGGTTCAGTGAATAAAATCCTGAAATTGTCATGATGGGTCAGTGAATAAAATCCAGAAATTGTCATGATGGGTCAGTGAATAAAATCCTGAAATTGTCATGATGGTTCAGTGAATAAAATCCTGAAATTGTCATGATGGGTCAGTGAATAAAATCCTGAAATTGTCATGATGGGTCAGTGAATAAAATCCTGAAATTGTCATGATGGGTCAGTGAATAAAATCCTGAAATTGTCATGATGGGTCAGTGAATAAAATCCTGAAATTGTCATGATGAGTCAGTGAATAAAATCCAGAAATTGTCATGATGGGTCAGTGAATAAAATCTTGAAATTGTCATGATGAGTCAGTGAATAAAATCCTGAAATTGTCATGATGAGTCAGTGAATAAAATCCAGAAATTGTCATGATGAGTCAGTGAATAAAATCCTGAAATTGTCATGATGGGTCAGTGAATAAAATCCTGAAATTGTCATGATGGGTCAGTGAATAAAATCCTGAAATTGTCATGATGGGTCAGTGAATAAAATCCTGAAATTGTCATGATGGGTCAGTGAATAAAATCCTGAAATTGTCATGATGGGTCAGTGAATAAAATCTTGAAATTGTCATGATGAGTCAGTGAATAAAATCCAGAAATTGTCATGATGGGTCAGTGAATAAAATCCTGAAATTGTCATGATGGGTCAGTGAATAAAATCCTGAAATTGTCATTATGGCTCAGTGAATAAAATCCTGAAATTGTCATGATGAGTCAGTGAATAAAATCCAGAAATTGTCATGATGGGTCAGTGAATAAAATCTTGAAATTGTCATGATGGGTCAGTGAATAAAATCCTGAAATTGTCATGATGGGTCAGTGAATAAATCCTGAAATTGTCATGATGGGTCAGTGAATAAAATCTTGAAATTGTCATGATGGGTCAGTGAATAAAATCCTGAAATTGTCATGATGAGTCAGTGAATAAAATCTTGGAATTGTCATGATGGGTCAGTGAATAAAATCCAGAAATTGTCATGATGGGTCAGTGAATAAAATCCTGAAATTGTCATGATGGGTCAGTGAATAAAATCCTGAAATTGTCATTATGGCTCAGTGAATAAAATCCTGAAATTGTCATGATGAGTCAGTGAATAAAATCCAGAAATTGTCATGATGGGTCAGTGAATAAAATCCTGAAATTGTCATGATGGGTCAGTGAATAAAATCCTGAAATTGTCATGATGAGTCAGTGAATAAAATCCTGAAATTGTCATGATGAGTCAGTGAATAAAATCCTGAAATTGTCATGATGGGTCAGTGAATAAAATCCAGAAATTGTCATGATGGGTCAGTGAATAAAATCCTGAAATTGTCATGATGGGTCAGTGAATAATATCCTGAAATTGTCATGATGGGTCAGTGAATAATATCCTGAAATTGTCATGATGAGTCAGTGAATAAAATCCTGAAATTGTCATGATGAGTCAGTGAATAAAATCCTGAAATTGTCATGATGAGTCAGTGAATAAAATCCTGAAATTGGCATGATGAGTCAGTGAATAAAATCCTGAAATTGTCATGATGAGTCAGTGAATAAAATCCAGAAATTGTCATGATGGGTCAGTGAATAAAATCCAGAAATTGTCATGATGGGTCAGTGAATAAAATCTGAAATTGTCATGATGAGTCAGTGAATAAAATCCTGAAATTGTCATGATGAGTCAGTGAATAAAATCCAGAAATTGTCATGATGGGTCAGTGAACAAAATCCTGAAATTGTCATGATGGTTCAGTGAATAAAATCCTGAAATTGTCATGATGGGTCAGTGAATAAAATCCTGAAATTGTCATGATGGTTCAGTGAATAAAATCCTGAAATTGTCATGATGGGTCAGTGAATAAAATCTTTAAATTGTCATGATGGGTCAGTGAATAAAATCCTGAAATTGTCATGATGGGTCAGTGAATAAAATCCTGAAATTGTCATAATGGGTCAGTGAATAAAATCCTGAAATTGTCATGATGAGTCAGTGAATAAAATCCTGAAATTGTCATAATGGGTCAGTGAATAAAATCTTGAAATTGTCATGATGGGTCAGTGAATAAAATCTTGAAATTGTCATGATGGGTCAGTGAATAAAATCCTGAAATTGTCATGATGGGTCAGTGAATAAAATCTTGAAATTGTCATGATGGGTCAGTGAATAAAATCTTGAAATTGTCATGATGGGTCAGTGAATAAAATCCTGAAATTGTCATAATGGGTCAGTGAATAAAATCTTGAAATTGTCATGATGGGTCAGTGAATAAAATCTTGAAATTGTCATGATGGGTCAGTGAATAAAATCCTGAAATTGTCATGATGGGTCAGTGAATAAAATCCAGAAATTGTCATGATGGGTCAGTGAATAAAATCTTGAAATTGTCATGATGGGTCAGTGAATAAAATCTTGGAATTGTCATGATGGGTCAGTGAATAAAATCTTGAAATTGTCATGATGGGTCAGTGAATAAAATCCTGAAATTGTCATGATGGGTCAGTGAATAAAATCCTGAAATTGTCATGATGGGTCAATGAATAAAATCTTGAAATTGTCATGATGGGTCAGTGAATAAAATCCTGAAATTGTCATGATGGGTCAGTGAATAAAATCCTGAAATTGTAACGATGGGTCAGTGAATAAAATCCAGAAATTGTCATGATGAGTCAGTGAATAATATCCTGAAATTGTCATGATGGGTCAGTGAATAAAATCCAGAAATTGTCATGATGGGTCAGTGAATAAAATCCTGAAATTGTCATAATGGGTCAGTGAATAAAATCTTTAAATTGTCATGATGA
>NW_003144255.1:0-11169 GCF_000003605.2 Saccoglossus kowalevskii | reverse complement strand
GTCTGAATTTAGGAAATATTGGATACTGTAATTCGTTTCATGTTTGCGCAGACACTGTAAACAATGAACGTACACGTGAAAGACGTCGGATTACATGTTGATAACAGCTTTATTGAAAATGTTGCACCAGGAAATCACACAAGGCGACTGTAGTATTTATTGTTCATAGTTGACTTTTGTATTACTATACGGAACACAGCCAGACCTGCATACAAACTTTGGGGGACACACAGTAGGTTCGGATACTAGTAACCGAACATTTCGGATATAAATCGACGTTCGGATAATCGACGTTCTACTGTACTTCATCATGACTACATGTACTAGAGCTTGTCTGAAATGGTTATACCTGTGACAGTAATACAGTACGAGATGTGTATATCAACATGTGCCTCCTACAAATAAAGACTTCTTCTTGTTCTTTGATACATTGTGTTCTGTGGTCCAATTCGTAATAGCAGCTCCGTAGTCCTGTGCTTTTAGCAGGATTTTTTTTTTTGGCAGGATTTTTTTTTTCGCCCTCTCGCATTAGTTTTGGGGTCTCCAGAGGATGTCATCCATAAAATTAAATCAGTGTGGCCTAATGGGGAATGTTCCCATTCTAAGATGAATGTTGGAAAAACGCTCTTTGTGCTTCCAGGTAATTTCAGTGGTGTTAGCAAAGAGAGCTTGATCAGTCACAGCCACAATCATACCCAGAAGTAATTCCATCCTGATTTGCTCTGACTGGTTGATCATTTCAAACACTGTGGTCAATTCTGTAGCTGGTGCATTGATGGTTGGAAGGTAGCCAACAATGTCTTCTAGAATTTGTTTATGGTCCATGGGGTTGATATTAAAGCCAGTCCAGCTTGGAATTGCTTGATTCTGTGAATCCTTCTGCCTTGCAAGGGTCCATACCAGGTTCTTGTTGTGAGCAATTTCTGCAGTATCCTTGGCTTCCTGGTTATCACTGTTCAATGTCAAGTGATCTCTATTTCAGTTTCTCAATGTGTGGAAGCTTGGCTCTTTTGAGGTGTGTTTCATAGGTTTTGGACTGTACCACTATGCCACTGCCTCGATGTGATGTGCCCTTTCCAGTGAGAGTCTCTTCGATTCTGTCAATATTATCCCATGCAAGATTGGTGAATATATGTGACTAATGAAGGCTGGAAGTACAACTCTCTGGTTTTGGGCTTAATGCTAACGTTTGGGGACACAGAGCAGTATCATTCTCTTACAATACCCCATGACCTACATTGTTCAGTATCTGGATGATCTCAATGTTCCCAGTAAGTGTTTTACTGCACATGAAAGCAGCACATGTTTTGGTGGTTTATACTGTCCACACGTCACAGCTTATTCCATGTCCTGGCTAAATAACTGCACCAGAGTAGTGATCCTATGTGTTTCCATTTTGCTATCAGGATCTTCAGTCAGAGGTCCAACAAGAAATTGTTCTAGTTGATTTGCTATGGAGAAGGGAGTGTTATTACTCACATCTGATGGATGATATTTGATGAAGTCTGATCTATGACTTTGTTGAAGTTTGTTGACTTTGCTTTCCAAACTCTGAGCTCCCTATGTAGAGTTGTCTTGCTAACCTGTCATCTGGAAATATATCCACTGCATCTCTAAGCTCAGATACCAGTCTTCTTCCTTGTTTAATCCAGCAGGAATTTAACTCCGTCAAACATCATGTCTATTTGTCTGTCTGAACTATTATCTTATATGTATGGATTTATCTCCATTCTCCAATAAAGGACAACAAACTATTGTGTTCAAGTATATTCCTACATTTGTAATGACTCTTCATAAAATATAAGCGTTTGCGTATAAACAAAAAAACGATTTTCACTTTATTTTCCAAAAACGCATGTTTTAAGTTAGGATATAAAAAGGGTGATAACCAACATAAAGCTGCCACTGATGCAGTGCTATCACATTTTTTCTAACTGTACAGATGGATAACAAAACACTATGAGCATTATTCTCCTCTGATAGTACCGACCAACCCCATTGGCTAATGGTCTAATTATCTTACTTACCATGGCAGTACTGTTGCCGGTATCCACACGCTCGTATCTGGGTAAGATGAAATATATCGCTGCCAGTATCATAACAATGATAACAGTGCATTCAATGCATCTACGAGATCTCATTTTTGCTCAGATGTGGCGTATACGTTTGCCTACGAGATAATGCTGGGATTAGGCTGTTTTTAGAATAATATTTTTAGAATGAGATTAGTTGCTATACCAAACAACGGGGATCAAACCCTACATCGAATCAGTATTTTTTTTAGTGAAATAATTGTACGTGGCTAGTTACTAATATAGTCTACTTTAAATTACTTGCATTAATTACTTTGAATTTGCCTTGGTTGGCTATTAATTTATCTCGAAAATTATATAATATGAACGGCAGTGGCATTAATTTAACGAAGATGGCATTATTTATGTGCGGGCGGGGGTACGAGGCGCGGAATGTAAATTTGTTATTTTGTGTATACTAGAAGAAAACGTACTAACAATGCAAAATTACGTACGTATTGGAGGCCGTGGTGTATGTGTTTTAAAATGATGTGTGCATTTTAAAAACGGCGTGACTGTGCGTTTTAATGATGTGTGTTTCAAAATGACTGTTGTGTGTATGTGTTCAGTAAATGTATGTGCAATAAAAAATGTGTGTATTTTAAATGGCGTGTGTATTAAAATGATGTGTGTATTTAAAAAAATATGTGCGTTTAAAAAATAACGTGTGTTTTAAAAATTACGTATGTTTAAAAAATGACGTGTGTGTACGAGGCGCGGAATGTAAATTTATTATTTTGTGTATACTAGAAGAAAACGTGCTAATAATTCAAAATTACGTACGTATTGGAGGCCGTGGCGTGTGTGTTTTTAAATGATGTGTGCATTGCAAAAAAACGGCGTGACTGTGCGTTTTAATGGTATGTGCTTAAAAAAAATCATGTGTGTATATTAAATGGCGTGGGTGTTTTAAAAAACGTATGTTTTAAAATGACGTGTGAAGTAAAAATGATGTGTCTTAAAATGACGTGTGTGTTTTACAGTTATGTGTATTTAATAAAACGTGTGTGTTTGAAAGGACATGTGTATTTTAAAAATAATGTGTGTTTAAAAACAACGTGTGTGTAAAAACGATGCGTGTGTTTAAAAACGACGTGTGTTTTTAAAAATGGCGTGTGTTTAAAAACGACGTGCGTGTTAAAAAAATGACGTGTGTGTTTTTAAAAATGGCGTGTGTGTATTTAAAAATGACGTGTGTGTTAAAAAATGACGTGTGTGTGTTTTTAAAAATGGCATGTGTGAGGTCGAATGAAAATTTCGTGTGTGTAAAAAGAAAAAAACGCGTGCATTAACTTATTTACGCCTGTGGGGGCGCTATTTGAGAGATTTATTTTGTTTGTGTGTTAAAAAAATCGCGTGCATTAACCTATTCACGCATGTGGAGGCGTCGTCTCAAGTGGTAGCCATTTTCGTTTGTGAATTTCTATAGCGTTAATAACAACTCATAACGATAGCCAATGGCAAACGAGCTCTACTCTGTTGTACATTATGTTAATCTCTTCAATGCAGGCTGGCCGTTGAAATCCAGAAATTATTATAACCAGAAACAAATGGTAAAAATTGATATTTGTGCGTTTTCAAGTAGAACTTCACTGCTAGTATGGGGTAGACAAGACACTAGTACTGGAAATGAAATACACATATACCAAGATATCAAGTTAAAGCTACTGGCTTTAATACCTCTCAAAATAATTACACGAAACAAAGCACAGAAAAATACAATGAATAAATTCACTAAAATAGGGGATTGCTTAGGAAAGTGTGCATTTGTGATAACTCACAGTTCCAGGATGTAGAAATGGACGACAGTCAATGGCTTCTGCAACACAACAACGAAGAAATACTCTTGCTTGCAATGGAACGTTGTTATTCTGGAGGGCAGCGCTGAAAGCAGGAGATCGCAGAGCAGTTCATACAAGTCTCACAGAATGATGGTTGAAGCCTGTATCACTAGTCTCACAATATCATAGTAGCTGCACAAAGGATGCCGTTAATCGAATTCATCGAAGCACCACAACTAAATATACATTACATAATTAGAGATTATAGATACGCTTCATTCCACTGAAGCTTCTTTTTACGAGAGTTTTGAGTTGCTCGCACTCGCCAGTCGGCCATCTTGGCTCGAATCGTTAACCGAATGTGTTTATGCCCCACATAAAGTACTAGGAATATGCAAAAATTAACGGATTCTATCCTGAGGGTTCTGATGAAATATGGCTCCATACGTACGAGCGGATTATAAGCTCTGTTTTCGGGGAACGGTGATAAATTCTCCCTGCATGTAACCAGTTTGATGTTAGGAAGTCTGGATTGTAGTTATGAAAAGTGAATGGCTTGTTATACACCCATTTATTTTTTATAATGGATTACAAATTACGTGTTGTACACGAGAAATATAGATATGTATTAAATTATTATCATAATATAAACTGATAATAGCCCACATTCAGTTTATAGCTCAATGCAAGGTGCATTTAACACTAAATGTTCAAATGTTCGAAAGTGTACTATGCTTTTAGAAATCAGGATATAATCCAAACAACTGTAAGTTTCATTTTGTTGGAGGCGCCGCCATTGATATTGTCTTTCTCAAAATATTTACCAAATTGGAATAGTTTAATAATAAATTGTAAATAATTGTAAAGTTAAATTTGATTCATTATTGATATGTTCTCTGTTAGATTTTCTAATTTCCTGTTCAAACTGCAGTTAAAATCTCCACCTATAATGTTTTTATATAAGTATTTTTGGTGGACATATACTTCGAGGACAGTCGTAACTGATTCACCTGGCCCTATATGAATGGTTGTCTGTGACGTCAGAAATTCCGTTTGCGCATGTTCATCTATGAACTGTAGGTTGGCTTTCATTACATGAACCGTTTAAGAACTTTTAGTGTGCCATATCATGGTGCGTATTTGCTTACTATGGAGTTATATCCATGCAAAATTTGAAGGATAACATTTTTACGTTTGATTTTTTGTTATATTAACTTAACTCGTTTCATTTCTATAAGAGAACGTGTGATTAATATATTAGATCAATACATTTTTTAAATATTCTATTCCGTTTGTATATTACTTCATTTCATCCCTACCTTAGCATATTCTGCGCATTAAATAAATAAATAAATAAATAAATTAATTAATTAATTTTCGGCAAAAGCACGCCACCATTTGCTAATCGTGCAGAGACTGGCACAGAGTAAAATAAAGGAAGGGCTTCATAGTGTGAAGAACCCAGATGAGCGGGTATTATTACACTTACCACATCCTAAATAGTCCAGTCAATTTATGGTTTGACCCGTCATAAATTGCAACAGAAATAATTTCTTCACAATACATTCTGGAGAAGTGCGTAGATCGACATACTAAAAGTCTAGGAAAATCTAGGCTTCCGAAATATACCTAATTTGCATATATTCAAAATGGCCGTTTTGCACATTTTTACATCATGGAAAATATAACTATTAGAACATATCTTTAATTCTAGATGACATTTTTTAGATATTTAAGTTGCTGCGATATGGTTTGGTGTGTGTGAATGTATGTGAAACATTTGATTGAATAACAATCTCTTTTGCATAAATCCAATATGGCCGTCATAATAGTATCATTTAAATGTTGCAACCTTGTAACGACTCCGTGAGCCACGTGGTGGGGTGAGGGGGGAACATTGATCCTAGTGACCCAATGTTCAACCTGCCATCCCCCAACCTTCGATTCTGAAACAGTCACTCTCGGTAGGACTGAATTCGTTATTGTTTTGGATCCCGCCGAGTGCTGGACGTAGGGGGGAACACACGGACGGTGTTGATGGACGGACCTTGGTCCCCCACGGCATAGAGGCATAATTCCTTTTCCGCTGGATCGAGCGCAACCCGATCGAGCGTTGTTTGAGGCCGGAGCCAAATCTGGAGTCTGGAGTCAAATCTCGCACCCGATCGGATCATTCGATTCCTCCCCCAACCCCAGTACCATGAATTTTCTTGATTCGGTGTGACGGGCAAAAGGGGTGGCTGCGTTTATGGAATATTTCGACGAGTCAGTTGCGACCCTTAACCTTCGAGTTGTGGCCAGCCCACTGAAACGAGTTGTTTTGAGCCGCCAGCACTCTGAAGTCTCAATAGCGGAATGCACCAACCTCCAAGAGCAGCAGACACAGGCATTGGTGGGACACCACACGGTTAAGCGGGATATCCTGCAGTGTCATCTGGCTCTCGCAGGGGCTGCCTCTGTACGGAATGCGGTTATGGCTGTTTTCACTGGGCGCACCACCGCCTCAGTTACGCAGGCTGGACCACCCCCAATCTCTTCTTTTTTGAGGATGGAAGGAGCAGTATGGATGCCTCGGGATGCCACTGACCAGATGGTACAGGTGAGACCCACAAGCCAGTTTGGCTTCTGCCAAGGGCAAGCGGTAAGGACCCCAAGCTGAGAAAACGTAACAACCAAAGTTGGCACCCATTTGCCAGAAGTAGCCGCTAGGCAAGCGTCCCAACTCTTCTGGAGGACGGAAGAGTGGCGACACCCCCCCCCCCAGGAAGAAGAGACCAGGTGGTGGTCCCCCCTCTTCCTCGGGGGTTGCCTGCCCAGCTCGCAGGGGAAGCATAGGGAAGGGGGATGGGCATATGTTCCATGGGAACTTATCAACTACTACGGGCCTCGCAGGGTCTCACCTCAGTTGAGGAGTGATCACACCAATGTGGAACTGCCGAACCCACACATCTCTGTTGCACTGCTTGCGTCGGTGTATTCTGGTTCGGAGGCAGCGCGTAACCAATCCCTGGACTCTCCAGGTGGCGATACATGGTTTCAAGATCCCGCTGCAATCTTCACCCCCTGGCACCAGTCCCCGTTCCCGAGCTTCCTGGAAATGCTGAGCACTATATTATTCTCCGTGCTATATTTTTCTACTGGTTAGCCTCGCTAGATTTGAGCAATACTTACTTGCACATACCGATACCCTCAGTGTGTCAGCAACTCCCTCGATTCGCCCAGTTGAGCCAAGCGCGGGGTGCTCCCCTTCAGGTTTTGCATGGCTCCATATCCATATGTATTCACCAGAGTATGGAAACAGGTGGTGATACTGCTGCGCCGGTACACATCACATTGGTACACATCAACACGTACCTAGATGGCTGGTTGCTACACAACCCAACACGGGGTGGTTAGTCAAACAGTAAGACTAACACCAGATTTTCTAGACCAGTTGTGCTTCCTAGTAAATCGAGCAAGTCCCACCCTAAGCCAACATAACAGTTGGTGTTCCTGGCCAGGGAGTATGACACAGAGGTGGGCTTGGTATGGTCGTTGCAGGCCCGTTGCCTAAACGACCTAGCCAAACGCCTAGTCAGCGTTCCCTCTTGGTTCCGTCCGAGAACTAAATGCGGATCATCGGAATGATGTCAGCGGTTCTCAGGGTAGTTCCCCCAGGTCGTGTTACGCAGCCGCCCATTACAACGCACTTTTGTTGCAACGCCGGGCTCTCTTACAGGAACTGGAGAGGCGAGTAACACTCTCGGACCAACCGAGGAATGCCTTGCCCTGGTGGTCGGCAATTGCCAACCTCAGGAAGGGGTACCGCTTGGACCCACTCGCCACAGCTATGACTCAGGAAACGTATGCCTCCCTCACATGTTGGGGAGTGCACCTATTGAACGAACAAGCCCAATGAAAAATATGGCCCCTGCATTAGATTCAGGACTGCCATATCAACTGGCTCGAACTGATAGAAGTGCGCTAAGCACTACTTCACAGAGTCTTGCTTCACATAGACAACACAGCGGTGGACTCCTATAGCTACAAGGAGGGGGGCAGTTCCCCATCGTTGTCGATCCTAGCGGAACAAATTCTCCTTTGGCACCTGGAATACAATGTGAAGCTAGCGGCACACCACCCTCCACGGGCGATAAACAGTCAAGTGGACGTCCTCTCGTGGCAGCTGTCTCCAGAACGTGGAGTGGCGGATAACCTCAATGGGTAACCTTCAGACAGTTTCGGCAGTGGGACGGTCCAAGGTTAGACCTATTCACCACACCCCGGAAGGCCAAGCCCCCAACGTACACAACACTCCTGCCGACTCCAGGAGCCTGGGTCAGGGACACTTTGTTGACCCCGTGGACCCACATGGCCGTGTATGCCTTTCCTCCCTTCCCGCTATTCACCTGGTACTGGAGAAACTTCGACAGAAGCGCATCTGCACTTTGACGTGGGTGGCGCCCAACGGGCTAAGCAAGGTCTGGTTTCCACTACTGTTTGAAATGTTAGTCGAAACACCAGGGGGTGCTTCTAGACTTCCGGATCTGCTGTCCCAATCGGACGGCGCACTGCCTTTGAGCCCAGCAGTGTACCACTTACATGCATCAAGATTCTCAGTTGACTCACTCAGATTTTTTCTGAGTGGGCTGCCAACGTTCCGGCCAGGGCAAACAGGGATCCCACCAACACAGCCAACACCTCGAAATGACGTGTGTACACTGATTGGTGTAGTGGAAGGGAAATTCATGCTATCCCTTTGTTGGCCAAACAGCTGACTTTTCGTCCATCGTTTAAACGAAATGATTGTTGGCTATAGGTCAGCTTTGTCACCCACCATTGGGATTCCCTGGGGACGAGGCTAGCCGGTTGTCCTACCATTAGGATACTGTTTACTGTTTAATCAGAGGCCTAGACCCCGAATGAGAGAACCAATCAATTGGGACTTATCGGTTGTGTTGGCCGCTCTAAGCAGACTGCCCTTTGAGCCTCTCCGATCAGCACCACTCAATTTTTTGACGTGGAAAACAGTCTTCCTACTCACCCTCGTCTCGGGTAGGCATTGGGCTGTACTAGGGGCCTGTCCTTCTCGGATGGGTGTGTCGCCTTTATGGAAAATCAAGTCATGATAAAGACATGAATCGGGTTTCTCGGCAGGAAGCAAAACCCAGGACGCGATCCACAACCGATCATCATTTCTGTAATGACTGACAAGGAGGCAGCACCTGAATTTCTCTTGAGGATAGTGAGATGCAACTGCTCCACAGACTGTTGCAGTCTCAGATGTACCTGCAGAAAGCAAAACCTAGAATGTTCTGCAGTTTGTGGTCAATGTTGAGGATCACGATGCACAAATGTAGTTCAGATATCTGATGAAGATAACAATGGCAATCAGCAATTACAATAATCAAAGAAACTTTTGGACAGAATTATTTAATGCAGTTTGTTAAATCAAAAATATAGTTTATAGAGTTGAAAATTTACGTTTAAATGGTCTATTATGTATATATTATAGCAGATTTGTAGATCCAACCAAGGTGTTTCATTCCTCTAGCTTTTCTTTTAGATGTGACGGCCATGTTGGATTTATGCAGATGAAGCATCTTTCTACCCATGAAACCATTTAGTTAGCTTTTCTGTACTGTACAATTATGTTTAAAATTGTATTCTAGCATCTTAAACTTATTACATTAAATAATTATATTATCGCGGCCATATTGGATTTATGCTAATTTTAATCTACCCAATCAACACATTTGGCACTCTCATACCTTCTTTGACTCAAAACAGTACCATAGCATCATGAATTTTTAAAATACTCCATCTAGAATTAAAGATATGTTATATTTCCATGATGTAATAATGTGCAAAACGGCCATTTTGAATATATGCAAATTAGGTATATTTCGGAAGCATAGATCTTCCTAGAGTTTTAGTATGTCAATCTAGATACCTTTCCGAAAAGCACTGTGAAGAAATTATTTCTGTTGCAATTTGTGACGGGTTGCCCCCCCCCCCTTTTTCGCTAGAATGACTGGACTAAAAGCAGAACAATTACAGATTTGTCCTTGATTGGTGACTGTTGCAATGCCCAGTAATTTACTGCATATATATTTTACCCTGACATAACGCGCACAACTATATGGTAGTGTGAGCTCCCAACACATAAATATCAGACAACTAATACAAACAAACGAATCCATGGAATCGTTTCGCCCAAACTCAAATGTATTAAATCGTGATAAATATTTGATCTAAAGGAATCACGAAATGTAAATGAATTAAGTCAAAATGTAAATGAATTAACTCAAGAAGGTTGTTAATTATAATGTACTGGTTTTGCTTATGGGTCGATCTACATCGTGGATTGTTCGTGTCGGTATTCACAAAAATGTTACATCTAGCAAACATTCGCCTCACAATACAACATAACAGAGAGATGAGCGTCGTCATTCACATTTTTATTTCACGTAAATACAAACATGACAAAATTTGAGAAAATAAATACAAAGTTGATTTTATTGGGAGTATATGGATAGACCATTAACAATTGTGAAGAAATTGACAATACGCGCACGAAACAATAACATCATGCACATGAAAAAATTAATATTTAATAACGACACCTAATTTGTTCGTTGGCGATTTCACCATTGTAACATCTTTCAGGTTCAAGTTCAATATAACAGATTACCTATTGCCCTTCAAGTCCATAATGCACAAATCTAGGCCAGCAACGCCATGATACCCATTATATAGCCCCTCATATTCTGCTTTTCATATTTCACAAATGAGCAGAGAGAATGTGTATCATATTGTTATTGTTGTTAGTGGATCTTCACAGAATTCGTTAGTGGCGTTTTGAAGCTCTACAGATTGAGTGGAATTTCAGAAGTGTCAATAACTGCAGAGTAGGCAGGCGGCTGATCATACCTTCTCATTGGGGGCGCTGTTGCAACCTGATGGTGATGCGAGGTGATGTCGGGCATTCGCGATTGTGAATCATTTGCATCGCCAATCTGGAGAGTCACTACGCGGCTGCCATGGTGATGGTGATGGTGATGAGTCGAGGGCAGGTTTCTCGGAACGATGTCATGGAGGGATGTGACTTGTTCCATTTCAGGTCGATATCTTGGATCTACTTGATGGCCTCCAGTATCTATAGTTTATAAACGCAAACAAATTATATATACTTAAAATTCGGTGAAATCTTGTAAATAGCAATTATTTCTTTCATTACTCCCGCAATCATAAACTGTTACTTACTAGTATGAACAACAACCAAGCTGCCATCGCGTCTTTGCTCCAAATGGAATCCTTGTCGAAGAACTACCACT
>NW_003144244.1:0-11158 GCF_000003605.2 Saccoglossus kowalevskii | reverse complement strand
TTCATCATGATGTGAACTTCAATAATATTGTTAGTGATTGATGTGAACCTCAATAATATTGTTAGTGGTTGATGTGAACCTCAATAATATTGTTAGTGGTGGATGTGAACCTCAATAATATTGTTAGTGGTTGATGTGAACCTCAATAATATTGTTAGTGGTTGATGTGAACCTCAATAATATTGATGGGGATTGATGTGAACCTCAATAATATTGTTAGTGATTGATGTGAACCTCAATAAAATTTTTAGTGATTGATGTGAACCTCAATAATATTGTTAGTGATTGATGTGAACTTCAATAATATTGTTAGTGATTGATGTGAACCTCATTAATATTGTTAGTGGTTGATGTGAACCTCAATAATATTGTTAGTGGTTGATGTGAACCTCAATAATATTGTTAGTGATTGATGTGAACCTCAATAATAATGTTAGTGATTGATGTGAACCTCAATAAAATTGTTAGTGATTGATGTGAACCTCAATAATATTGATAGTGATTGATGTGAACCTCAATAATATTGTTAGTGGTTGATGTGAACCTCAATAATATGGTTAGTGGTAGATGTGAACCTCAATAATATTGTTAGTGATTGATGTGAACCTCAATAATATTGTTAGTGATTGATGTGAATCTCAATAATATTGTTTGTTGTTTATATAATATTGTTGATGATTCATGTGAACCTCAATAATATTGTTGGGGATTGATGTGAACCTCAATAATATTGTTAGTGATTGGTGTGAACCTCAATAATATTGTTAGTGATTGATGTGAACCTCAATAATATTGTTAGTTGTTGATGTGAACCTCAATAATATTGTTGGGGATTGATGTGAACCTCAATAATATTGTTAGTGATTGATGTGAACCTCAATAAAATTGTTAGTGATTGATGTGAACCTCAATAATATTGTTAGTGGTTGATGTGATCCTCAATAATATTGTTAGTTGTTGATGTGAACCTCAATAATATTGTTGGGGATTGATGTGAACCTCAATAAAATTGTTTGTGATTGATGTGAACCTCAATAATATTGTTAGTGATTGATGTGAACCTCAATAAAATTGTTAGTGATTGATGTGAACCTCAATAATATTGTTAGTGATTGATGTGAACCTCAATAATATTGTTAGTGATTGGTGTGAACCTCAATAATATTGTTAATGATTGATGTGAACCTCAATAAAATTGTTAGTGATTGATGTGAACCTCAATAATATTGTTAGTGATTGATGTGAACCTCAATAATATTGTTAGTGATTGATGTGAACCTCAATAATATTGTTAGTGATTGATGTGAATCTCAATAATATTGTTTGTTGTTTATATAATATTGTTGATGATTCATGTGAACCTCAATAATATTGTTGGGGATTGATGTGAACCTCAATAATATTGTTAGTGATTGATGTGAACCTCAATAATATTGTTAGTGATTGATGTGAATCTCAATAATATTGTTAGTTGTTGATGTGAACCTCAATAATTTTGTTGGGGATTGATGTGAATCTCAATAATATTGTTGGGATTGATGTGAACTTCAATAATATTGTTAGTGATTGATGTGAACCTCAATAATATTGTTAGTGATTGATGTGAACCTCAATAATACTGTTAGTGATGAATGTTAACCTCAATATTATTGTTAGTGATTGATGTGATCCTCAATAATATTGTTAGTGGTTGATGTGAACCTCAATAATATTGTTAGTGATTGATGTGAACCTCAATAATATTGTTAGTGATTGATGTGAACCTCAATAATATTGTTAGTGGTTGATGTGAACCTCAATAATATTGTTGGGGATTGATGTGAACCTCAATAATATTGTTGGGGATTGATGTGAACCTCAATAATATTGTTAGTGATTGATGTGAACCTCAATAATATTGCTAGTGATTGATGTGAACCTCAATAATATTGTTAGTGATTGATGTGAACCTCAATAATATTGTTAGTGATTGATGTGAATCTCAATAATATTGTTAGTTGTTGATGTGAATCTTAATAATATTGTTGGGGATTGATGTGAACCTCAATAATATTGTTAGTGATTGATGTGAACCTCAATAATATTGTTAGTGATTGATGTGAACCTCAATAATATTGTTAGTGATTGATGTGAACCTCAATAATATTGTTAGTGATTGATGTGAACCTCAATAATATTGTTAGTGATTGATGTGAATCTCAATAATATTGTTAGTGATTGATGTGAATCTTAATAATATTGTTAGTGATTGATGTGAACCTCAATAAAATTGTTAGTGATTGATGTGAACCTCTAATAATATTGTTAGTGATTGATGTGAACCTCAATAATATTGTTAGTGATTGATGTGAACCTCAATAATATTGTTAGTGATTGATGTGAACCTCAATAATATTGTTAGTGATTGATGTGAATCTCAATAATATTGTTAGTTGTTGATGTGAATCTCAATAATGTTGTTTGGGGATTGATGTGAACCTCAATAATATTGTTAGTGATTGATGTGACCCTCGATAAAATTGTTAGTGATTGATGTGAACCTCAATAATATTGTTAGTGGTTGATGTGAACCTTCAATAAAATTGTTAGTGATTGATGTGAACCTCAATAATAATGTTAGTGATTGATGTGAACCTCAATAAAATTGTTAGTGATTAATGTGAACCTCAATAATATTGATAGTGATTGATGTGAACCTCAATAAAATTGTTAGTGGTTGATGTGAACCTCAATAATATTGTTAATGATTGATGTGAACCTCAATAATATTGTTAGTGATTGATGTGAATCTCAATAATATTGTTAATGATTGTTTATATAATATTGTTGATGATTCATGTGAACCTCAATAATATTGTTGGGGATTGATGTGAACCTCAATAATATTTGTTAGTGATTGATGTGAACCTCAATAATATTGCTAGTGATTGATGTGAAACCTCAATAATATTGTTTAGTGATTGATGTGAACCTCAATAATATTGTTAGTGATTGATGTGAATCTCAATAATATTGTTAGTTGTTGATGTGAATCTTAATAATATTGTTGGGGGATTGATGTGAACCTCAATAATATTGTTGGGGATTGATGTGAAACCTCAATAATATTGTTAGTGATTGATGTGAACCTCAATAATATTGTTAGTGGTTGATGTGAACTCAATAATATTGTTAGTGGTTGATGTGAACCTCAATAATATTGTTAGTGATTGATGTGAACCTCAATAATATTGTTAGTGATTGATGTGAACCTCAATAATATTGTTAGTGATTGATGTGAACCTCAATAATATTGTTAGTGATTGATGTGAACCTCAATAATATTGTTAGTGATTGATGTGAACCTCAATAATATTGTTAGTGATTGATGTGAACCTCAATAATATTGTTGGGGGTTGATGTGAACCTCAATAATATTGTTGGGATTGATGTGAACCTCAATAATATTGTTAGTGATTGGTGTGAACCTCAATAATATTGTTAGTGATTGATGTGAACCTCAATAATATTGTTAGTGGTTGATGTGAACCTCAATATTATTGTTAGTGATTGATGTGAACCTCAATAATATTGTTAGTGGTTGATGTGAACTTCAATAATATTATTAGTGATTGATGTGAACCTCAATAATATTGTTAGTGGTTGATGTGAACCTCAATAATATTGTTAGTGATTGATGTGAACCTCAATAATATTGTTAGAGGTTGATGTGAACTTCAATAATATTGTTAGTGATTGATGTGAACCTCAATAATAATGTTAGTGATTCATGTGAACCTCAATAATATTGTTGGGGATTGATGTGAACCTCAATAAAATTGTTAGTGATTGATGTGAACCTCAATAATATTGTTAGTGGTTGATGTGAACCTCAATAATATTGTTAGTTGTTGATGTGCACCTCAATAATATTGTTGGGGATTGATGTGAACCTCAATAAAATTGTTAGTGATTGATGTGAACCTCAATACTATTGTTAGTGATTGATGTGAACCTCAATAAAATTGTTAGTGATTGATGTGAACTTCAATAATATTGTTAGTGATTGATGTGAACCTCAATAATATTGTTAGTGATTGGTGTGAACCTCAATAATGTTGTTAATGATTGATGTGAACCTCAATAAAATTGTTAGTGATTGATGTGAACCTCAATAAAATTGTTAGTGATTGATGTGAACCTCAATAATATTGTTAGTGATTGATGTGAACCTCAATAAAATTGTTAGTGATTGATGTGAACCTCAATAATATTGTTAGTGATTGATGTGAACCTCAATAATATTGTTAGTGATTGGTGTGAACCTCAATAATATTGTTAGTGATTGATGTGAACCTCAATAAAATTGTTAGTGATTGATGTGAACCTCAATAATATTGTTAGTGATTGATGTGAACCTCAATAATATTGTTAGTGATTGATGTGAACCTCAATAATATTGTTAGTGATTGATGTGAATCTCAATAATATTGTTTGTTGTTCATATAATATTGTTGATGATTCATGTGAACCTCAATAATATTGTTGGGGATTGATGTGAACCTCAACAATATTGTTAGTGATTGATGTGAACCTCAATAATATTGTTAGTGATTGATGTGAATCTCAATAATATTGTTAGTTGTTGATGTGAACCTCAATAATATTGTTGGGGATTGATGTGAATCTCAATAATATTGTTGGGATTGATGTGAACTTCAATAATATTGTTAGTGATTGATGTGAACCTCAATAATATTGTTAGTGATTGATGTGAATCTCAATAATATTGTTAGTTGTTGATGTGAATCTCAATAATGTTGTTGGGGAATGATGTGAACGTCAATAATATTGTTAGTGATTGATGTGAACCTCGATAAAATTGTTAGTGATTGATGTGAACCTCAATAATATTGTTATTGGTTGATGTGAACCTCAATAATATTGTTAGTTGTTGATGTGAACCTCAATAATATTGTTGGGGATTGATGTGAACCTCAATAATATTGTTGGGGATTGATGTGAACCTCAATAATATTGTTGGGGATTGATGTGAACCTCAATAATATTGTTAGTGATTGGTGTGAACCTCAATAATATTGTTAGTGATTGATGTGAACCTCAATAATATTGTTAGTGGTTGATGTGAACCTCAATATTATTGTTAGTGATTGATGTGAACCTCAGTAATATTGTTAGTGGTTGATGTGAACTTCAATAATATTATTAGTGATTGATGTGAACCTCAATAATATTGTTAGTGGTTGATGTGAACCTCAATAATATTGTTAGTGATTGATGTGAACCTCAATAATATTTTTAGAGGTTGATGTGAACTTCAATAATATTGTTAGTGATTGATGTGAACCTCAATAATAATGTTAGTGATTCATGTGAACCTCAATAATATTGTTGGGGATTGATGTGAACCTCAATAATATTGTTAGTGATTGATGTGAACCTCAATAATATTGCTAGTGATTGATGTGAACCTCAATAATATTGTTAGTGATTGATGTGAACCTCAACAATATTGTTAGTTGTTGATGTGAACCTCAATAATATTGTTGGGGATTGATGTGAATCTCAATAATATTGTTGGGATTGATGTGAACTTCAATAATATTGTTAGTGATTGATGTGAACCTCAATAATATTGTTAGTGATTGATGTGAATCTCAATAATATTGTTAGTTGTTGATGTGAATCTCAATAATGTTGTTGGGGAATGATGTGAACGTCAATAATATTGTTAGTGATTGATGTGAACCTCGATAAAATTGTTAGTGATTGATGTGAACCTCAATAATATTGTTAGTGGTTGATGTGAACCTCAATAATATTGTTAGTTGTTGATGTGAACCTCAATAATATTGTTGGGGATTGATGTGAACCTCAATAAAATTGTTAGTGATTGATGTGAACCTCAATAATATTGTTAGTGATTGATGTGAACCTCAATAAAATTGTTAGTGATTGATGTGAACCTCAATAATATTGTTAGTGATTGATGTGAACCTCAATAATAATGTTAGTGATTGGTGTGAACCTCAATAATATTGTTAATGATTGATGTGAACCTCAATAAAATTGTTAGTGATTGATGTGAACCTCAATAATATTGTTAGTGATTGATGTGAACCTCAATAATATTGTTAGTGATTGATGTGAATCTCAATAATATTGTTTGTTGTTTATATAATATTGTTGATGATTCATGTGAACCTCAATAATATTGTTGGGGATTGATGTGAACCTCAATAATATTGTTAGTGATTGATGTGAACCTCAATAATATTGTTAGTGATTGATGTGAATCTCAATAATATTGTTAGTTGTTGATGTGAACCTCAATAATATTGTTGGGGATTGATGTGAATCTCAATAATATTGTTGGGATTGATGTGAACTTCAATAATATTGTTAGTGATTGATGTGAACCTCAATAATATTGTTTGTGATTGATGTGAATCTCAATAATATTGCTAGTTGTTGATGTGAATCTCAATAATGTTGTTGGGGAATGATGTGAACGTCAATAATATTGTTAGTGATTGATGTGAACCTCGATAAAATTGTTAGTGATTGATGTGAATCTCAATAATATTGTTAGTGGTTGATGTGAACCTCAATAATATTGTTAGTTGTTGATGTGAACCTCAATAATATTGTTGGGGATTGATGTGAACCTCAATAATATTGTTAGTGATTGATGTGAACCTCAATAAAATTGTTAGTGATTGATGTGAACCTCAATAATATTGTTAGTGGTTGATGTGAACCTCAATAATATTGTTAGTTGTTGATGTGAACCTCAATAATATTGTTGGGGATTGATGTGAACCTCAATAAAATTGTTAGTGATTGATGTGAACCTCAATAATATTGTTAGTGATTGATGTGAACCTCAATAAAATTGTTAGTGATTGATGTGAACCTCAATAATATTGTTAGTGATTGATGTGAACCTCAATAATATTGTTAGTTGTTGATGTGAATCTTAATAATATTGTTGGGGATTGATGTGAACCTCAATAATATTGTTAGTGATTGATGTGAACCTCAATAAAATTGTTAGTGATTGATGTGAACCTCAATAATATTGTTAGTGGTTGATGTGATCCTCAATAATATTGTTAGTTGTTGATGTGAACCTCAATAATATTGTTGGGGATTGATGTGAACCTCAATAAAATTGTTAGTGATTGATGTGAACCTCAATAATATTGTTAGTGATTGATGTGAACCTCAATAAAATTGTTAGTGATTGATGTGAACCTCAATAATATTGTTAGTGATTGATGTGAATCTCAATAATATTGTTAGTGATTGATGTGAACCTCAATAATATTGTTAGTGATTGATGTGAACCTCAATAATATTGTTAGTGATTGATGTGAACCTCAATAATATTGTTAGTGATTGATGTGAACCTCAATAATATTGTTAGTTGTTGATGTGAACCTCAATAATATTGTTAGTTGTTGATGTGAACCTCAATAATATTGTTGGGGATTGATGTGAATCTCAATAATATTGTTGGGATTGATGTGAACTTCAATAATATTGTTAGTGATTGATGTGAACCTCAATAATATTGTTAGTGATTGATGTGAATCTCAATAATATTGTTAGTTGTTGATGTGAATCTCAATAATGTTGTTGGGGAATGATGTGAACGTCAATAATATTGTTAGTGATTGATGTGAACCTCGATAAAATTGTTAGTGATTGATGTGAACCTCAATAATATTGTTAGTGGTTGATGTGAACCTCAATAATATTGTTAGTGATTGATGTGAACCTCAATAAAATTGTTAGTGATTGATGTGAACTTCAATAATATTGTTAGTGATTGATGTGAACCTCAATAATATTGTTAGTGATTGGTGTGAACCTCAATAATATTGTTAATGATTGATGTGAACCTCAATAAAATTGTTAGTGATTGATGTGAACCTCAATAATATTGCTAGTGATTGATGTGAACCTCAATAATATTGTTAGTGATTAATGTGAACCTCAATAATATTGTTAGTGATTGATGTGAATCTCAATAATATTGTTAGTTGTTGATGTGAATCTTAATAATATTGTTGGGGATTGATGTGAACCTCAATAATATTGTTAGTGATTGATGTGAACCTCAATAAAATTGTTAGTGATTGATGTGAACCTCAATAATATTGTTAGTGGTTGATGTGATCCTCAATAATATTGTTAGTTGTTGATGTGAACCTCAATAATATTGTTGGGGATTGATGTGAAACTCAATAAAATTGTTAGTGATTGATGTGAACCTCAATAATATTGTTAGTGATTGATGTGAACCTCAATAAAATTGTTAGTGATTGATGTGAACTTCAATAATATTGTTAGTGATTGATGTGAACCTCAATAATATTGTTAGTGATTGATGTGAACCTCAATAATATTGTTAGTGATTGATGTGAATCTCAATAATATTGTTTGTTGTTTATATAATATTGTTGATGATTCATGTGAACCTCAATAATATTGTTGGGGATTGATGTGAACCTCAATAATATTGTTAGTGATTGATGTGAACCTCAATAATATTGTTAGTGATTGATGTGAATCTCAATAATATTGTTAGTTGTTGATGTGAACCTCAATAATATTGTTGGGGATTGATGTGAATCTCAATAATATTGTTGGGATTGATGTGAACTTCAATAATATTGTTAGTGATTGATGTGAACCTCAATAATATTGTTAGTGATTGATGTGAATCTCAATAATATTGATAGTTGTTGATGTGAATCTCAATAATGTTGTTGGGGAATGATGTGAACGTCAATAATATTGTTAGTGATTGATGTGAACCTCGATAAAATTGTTAGTGATTGATGTGAACCTCAATAATATTGTTAGTGGTTGATGTGAACCTCAATAATATTGTAAGTTGTTGATGTGAACCTCAATAATATTGTTGGGGATTGATGTGAACCTCAATAAAATTGTTAGTGATTGATGTGAACCTCAATAATATTGTTAGTGATTGATGTGAACCTCAATAAAATTGTTAGTAATTGATGTGAACCTCAATAATATTGTTAGTTGTTGATGTGAACCTCAATAATATTGTTGGGGATTGATGTGAACCTCAATAAAATTGTTAGTGATTGATGTGAACCTCAATAATATTGTTAGTGATTGATGTGAACCTCAATAAAATTGTTAGTGATTGATGTGAATCTCAATAATATTGTTAGTGATTGATGTGAACCTCAATAAAATTGTTAGTGATTGATGTGAACTTCAATAATATTGTTAGTGATTGATGTGAACCTCAATAATATTGTTAGTGATTGGTGTGAACCTCAATAATATTGTTAATGATTGATGTGAACCTCAATAAAATTGTTAGTCATTGATGTGAACCTCAATAATATTGTTAGTGATTGATGTGAACCTCAATAATATTGTTAATGATTGATGTGAACCTCAATAATATTGTTAGTGATTGATGTGAATCTCAATAATATTGTTTGTTGTTTATATAATATTGTTGATGATTCATGTGAACCTCAATAATATTGTTGGGGATTGATGTGAACCTCAATAATATTGTTAGTGATTGATGTGAACCTCAATAATATTGTTAGTGATTGATGTGAATCTCAATAATATTGTTAGTTGTTGATGTGAACCTCAATAATATTGTTGGGGATTGATGGGAATCTCAATAATATTGTTGGGATTGATGTGAACTTCAATAATATTGTTAGTGATTGATGTGAACCTCAATAATATTGTTAGTGATTGATGTGAATCTCAATATTATTGTTAGTTGTTGATGTGAATCTCAATAATGTTGTTGGGGAATGATGTGAACGTCAATAATATTGTTAGTGATTGATGTGAACCTCGATAAAATTGTTAGTGATTGATGTGAACCTCAATAATATTGTTAGTTGTTGATGTGAACCTCAATAATATTGTTAGTTGTTGATGTGAACCTCAATAATATTGTTGGGGATTGATGTGAACCTCAATAATATTGTTGGGGATTGATGTGAACCTCAATAATATTGTTAGTGATTGGTGTGAACCTCAATAATATTGTTAGTGATTGATGTGAACCTCAATAATATTGTTAGTGGTTGATGTGAACTTCAATAATATTATTAGTGATTGATGTGAACCTCAATAATATTGTTAGTGGTTGATGTGAACCTCAATAATATTGTTAGTGATTGATGTGAACCTCAATAATATTGTTAGTGATTGATGTGAACCTCAATAATATTGCTAGTGATTGATGTGAACCTCAATAATATTGTTAGTGATTGATGTGAACCTCAATAATATTGTTAGTGATTGATGTGAACCTCAATAAAATTGTTAGTGATTGATGTGAACCTCAATAATATTGTTAGTGATTGATGTGAATCTCAATAATATTGTTTGTTGTTTATATAATATTGTTGATGATTCATGTGAACCTCAATAATATTGTTGGTGATTGATGTGAACCTCAATAATATTGTTAGTGATTGATGTGATTCTCAATAATATTGTCAGTGATTGATATGAGCCTCAATAATATTGTTAGTGGTTGATGTGAACGTCAATAATATTGTTAGTGGTTGATGTGAACCTCAATAATATTGTTAGTGATTGATGTGAACCTCAATAATATTGTCAGTGATTGAAACGAACATCAATAATATTGTTAGTGGTTGATGTGAACCTCAATAATATTGTTAGTGGTGGATGTGAACCTCAATAATATTGTTATTGATTGATGTGAACCTCAATAATATTGTTAGTGAGGAATGTTAACCTCAATAATATTGTTAGTGATTGATGTGATCCTCAATAACATGGTTAGTGGTTGATGTAAACCTCAATAATATTGTTAGTGATTGATGTGAACCTCAATAATATTGTTAGTGATTGATGTGAACCTCAATAATATTGTTAATGGTTGATGTGAACCTCAATAATATTGTTAGTGGTTGATGTGAACCTCAATAATATTGTTAGTAGTTGATGTGAACCTCAATATTATTGTTAGTGATTGATGTGAACCTCAATAATATTGTCAGTGATTGATATGAACATCAATAATATTGTTAGTGGTTGATGTGAACCTCAATAATATTGTTAGTGGTGGATGTGAACCTCAATAATATTGTTATTGATGATGAAC
>NW_003144230.1:0-21428 GCF_000003605.2 Saccoglossus kowalevskii | reverse complement strand
GGGATCACACACTACATGATATCAGACACTACACAGTGTTAGAATCACACACTGCATGATATCAGACACTACACAGTGTTAGAATCACACACTACATGATATCAGACATTACACAGTGTTAGAATCACACACACAGCATGATATCAGACATTACACAGTGTTGGGATTACACACACTACATGATATCAGACATTGCACAGTGTTGGGATTACACACACTACACAATATCAGACATTACACAGTGTTGGAATAACATACCCTACATGGTATTAGACATTACACAGTGTTAGAATCACACACTAAATGATATCAGACATTACACAGTGTTAGAATCACACACAGCATGATATCAGACATTACACAGTGTTGGAATAACATACCCTACATGGTATTAGACATTACACAGTGTTAGAATCACACACATAGCATGATATCAGACATTACACAGTGTTGGGATTACACACACTACATGATATCAGACATTACACAGTGTTGGGATTACACACACTACATGATATCAGACATTACACAGTGTTGGGATCACACACACTACATGATATCAAACATTACACAGTGTTGGGATCACACACTACATGATATCAGACACTACACAGTGTTAGAATCACACACACAGCATGATATCAGACATTACACAGTGTTGGGATTACATACACTACACATTATCAGACATTACACAGTGTTGGGATTACACACACTACAGGATATCAGACATTACACAGTGTTGGGATCACACACACTACATTATATCAGACATGACACAGTGTTGGGATCACACACACTACATGATATCTGACATTACACAGTGTTAGAATCACACACTACATGATATCAGACATTACACAGTGTTAGAATCACACACACAGCATGATATCAGACATTACACAGTGTTGGGATTACACACACTACATGATATCAGACATTGCACAGTGTTGGGATCACATACACTACACAATATCAGACATTACACAGTGTTGGAATAACATACCCTACATGGTATTAGACATTACACAGTGTTAGAATCACACACTAAATGATATCAGACATTACACAGTGTTAGAATCACACACAGCATGATATCACACATTACACAGTGTTGGGATTACACACACTACATGATATCAGACATTGCACAGTGTTGGGATTACACACTACATGATATCAGACATTACACAGTGTTGGGATTACACACTACATGATATTCAAACTTTACACAGTGTTAGAATCATGCAGACAGCATGATATCAGACATTACACAGTGTTGGGATTACACACACTACATGATATCAGACATTACACAGTGTTAGAATCACACACAGCATGATATCAGACATTACACAGTGTTGGGATTACACACACTACATGATATCAGACATTGCACAGTGTTGGGATTACACACTACATGATATCAGACATTACACAGTGTTGGGATTACACACTACATGATATCAGACATTACACAGTGTTAGAATCATGCAGACAGCATGATATCAGACATTACACAGTGTTGGGATTACACACACTACATGATATCAGACATTACACAGTGTTGGGATTACACACACTACATGATATCAGACATTACACAGTGTTAGAATCACACACTACATGATATCAGACATTACACAGTGTTGGAATAACATACCCTACATGGTATTAGACACTACACAGTGTTAGAATCACACACATAGCATGATATCAGACATTACACAGTGTTGGGATCACACACTGCATGATATCAAACATTACACAGTGTTGGGATTACACACACAGCATGATATCAAACATTACACAGTGTTGGGATCACACACAGTACATGGTATCAGACATTACACAGTGTTGGGATCACACACTACATGATATCAGACATTACACAGTGTTGGGATTACACACTACATGATATCAGACATTACACAGTGTTAGAATCACACACTACATGATATCAGACATTACACAGTATTGGAATAACATACCCTACATGGTATTAGACATTACACAGTGTTAGAATCACACACATAGCATGATATCAGACATTACACAGTGTTGGGATCACACACTGCATGATATCAAACATTACACAGTGTTGGGATTACACACAAAGCATGATATCAGACATTACACAGTGTTGGGATCACACACAGTACATGGTATCAGACATTACACAGTGTTGGGATCACACACTACATGATATCAGACATTACACAGTGTTGGGATTACACACTACATGATATCAGACATTACACAGTGTTAGAATCACACACTACATGATATCAGACATTACACAGTGTTGGAATAACATACCCTACATGGTATTAGACATTACACAGTGTTAGAATCACACATAAATGATATCAGACATTACACAGTGTTAGGATCACACACTACATGATATCAGACATTACACAGTGTTAGAATCACACACTACATGATATCAGACATTACACAGTGTTAGAATCACGCACACAGCATGATATCAGACATTACACAGTGTTGGGATTACACACTACATGATATCAGACATTACACAGTGTTAGAATCACACACTACATGATATCAGACATTACACAGTGTTGGAATAACATACCCTACATGGTATTAGACATTACACAGTGTTAGAATCACACACATAGCATGATATCAGACATTACACAGTGTTAGGATCACACACTACATGATATCAGACATTACACAGTGTTGGGATTACACACACTACATGATATCAGACATTACACAGTGTTAGAATCACACACAACATGATATCAGACATTACACAGTGTTGGGATTACACACTACATGATATCAGACATTACACAGTGTTAGAATCACACACTACATGATATCAGACATTACACAGTGTTGGTATAACATACCCTACATGGTATTAGACATTACACAGTGTTAGAATCACACACTACATGATATTAGACATTACACAGTGTTAGAATCACACACACAGCATGATATCAGACATTACACAGTGTTGGGATCACACACTACATGATATCAGACACTACACAGTGTTAGAATCACACACTCCATGATATCAGACATTACACAGTGTTAGAATCACACACACAGCATGATATCAAACATTACACAGTGTTGGGATTACACACACTACATGATATCAGACATTACACAGTGTTGGGATCACACACTACATGATATCAGACACTACACAGTGTTAGAATCACACACACAGCATGATATCAGACATTACACAGTGTTGGGATTACACACACTACATGATATCAGACATTACACAGTGTTAGGATCACACACACTACATGATATCAGACATTACACAGTGTTAGAATCACACACTACATGATATCAGACATTACACAGTGTTAGAATCACACACACAGCATGATATCAGACATTACACACTGTTGGGATCACACACGCTACATGATATCAGACACTACACAGTGTTAGAATCACACACTACATGATATCAGACATTACACAGTGTTAGAATCACACACATAGCATGATATCAGACATTACACAGTGTTAGAATCACACACTACATGGTATCAGACATTACACAGTGTTAGAATCACACACACAGCATGATATCAGACATTACACAGTGTTGGGATTACACACACTACATGATGTCAGACATTACACAGTGTTGGGATCACACACTACATGATATCAGACACTACACAGTGTTAGAATCACACACACAGCATATCAGACATTACACAGTGTTGGGATTACACACACTACATGATATCAGACATTACACAGTGTTGGGATCACACACACTACATGATATCAGACATTACACAGTGTTGGGATCACACACACAGCATGATATCAGACATTACACAGTGTTGGGATTACACACACTACATGATATCAGACACTACACAGTGTTAGAATCACACACACAGCATGATATCAGACATTACACAGTGTTGGGATTACACACACTACATTATATCAGCCATTACACAGTGTTGGGATCACACACACTACATGATATCAGACATTACACAGTGTTGGGATCACACACTACATGATATCAGACACTACACAGTGTTAGAATCACACACACAGCATGATATCAGACATTACACAGTGTTGGGATCACACACTACATGATATCAGACACTACACAGTGTTAGAATCACACACTGCATGATATCAGACACTACACAGTGTTAGAATCACACACTACATGATATCAGACATTACACAGTGTTAGAATCACACACACAGCATGATATCAGACATTACACAGTGTTGGGATTACACACACTACATGATATCAGACATTGCACAGTGTTGGGATTACACACACTACACAATATCAGACATTACACAGTGTTGGAATAACATACCCTACATGGTATTAGACATTACACAGTGTTAGAATCACACACTAAATGATATCAGACATTACACAGTGTTAGAATCACACACAGCATGATATCAGACATTACACAGTGTTGGAATAACATACCCTACATGGTATTAGACATTACACAGTGTTAGAATCACACACATAGCATGATATCAGACATTACACAGTGTTGGGATCACACACTGCATGATATCAGACACTACACAGTGTTGGGATTACACACACAGCATGATATCAGACATTACACAGTGTTGGGATCACACACAGTACATGGTATCAGACATTACACAGTGTTAGAATCACACACTACATGATATCAGACATTACACAGTGTTGGGATTACACACACTACATGATATCAGACATTACACAGTGTTGGGATCACACACTACATGATATCAGACATTACACAGTGTTAGAATCACACACATAGCATGATATCAGACATTACACAGTGTTGGGATTACACACACTGCATGATATCAAACATTACACAGTGTTGGGATCACACACACTACATGATATCAAACATTACACAGTGTTGGGATCACACACTACATGATATCAGACATTACACAGTGTTAGAATCACACACACAGCATGATATCAGACATTACACAGTGTTGGGATCACACACGCTACATGATATCAGACACTACACAGTGTTAGAATCACACACTGCATGATATCAGACACTACACAGTGTTAGAATCACACACTACATGATATCAGACATTACACAGTGTTAGAATCACACACACAGCATGATATCAGACATTACACAGTGTTGGGATTACACACACTACATGATATCAGACATTGCACAGTGTTGGGATCACATACACTACACAATATCAGACATTACACAGTGTTGGAATAACATACCCTACATGGTATTAGACATTACACAGTGTTAGAATCACACACTAAATGATATCAGACATTACACAGTGTTAGAATCACACACAGCATGATATCAGACATTACACAGTGTTGGGATTACACACACTACATGATATCAGACATTGCACAGTGTTGGGATTACACACTACATGATATCAGACATTAGACAGTGTTAGAATCACACACTACATGATATCAGACATTACACAGTGTTAGAATCACACACTACATGATATCAGACATTACACAGTGTTAGAATCACACACTACATGATATCAGACATTACACAGTGTTAGAATCACACACATAGCATGATATCAGACATTACACAGTGTTAGAATCACACACTACATGATATCAGACATTACACAGTGTTGGGATCACACACTGCATGATATCAAACATTACACAGTGTTGGGATTACACACACAGCATGATATCAAACATTACACAGTGTTGGGATCACACACAGTACATGGTATCAGACATTACACAGTGTTGGGATCACACACTACATGATATCAGACATTACACAGTGTTGGGATTACACACTACATGATATCAGACATTACACAGTGTTAGAATCACACACTACATGATATCAGACATTACACAGTGTTAGAATCATGCAGACAGCATGATATCAGACATTACACAGTGTTGGGATTACACACACTACATGATATCAGACATTACACAGTGTTAGAATCACACACTACATGATATCAGACATTACACAGTGTTAGAATCACACACACAGCATGATATCAGACATTACACAGTGTTGGGATCACACACTACATGATATCAGACACTACACAGTGTTAGAATCACACACTCCATGATATCAGACATTACACAGTGTTAGAATCACACACACAGCATGATATCAAACATTACACAGTGTTGGGATTACACACACTACATGATATCAGACATTACACAGTGTTGGGATCACACACTACATGATATCAGACACTACACAGTGTTAGAATCACACACACAGCATGATATCAGACATTACACAGTGTTGGGATTACACACACTACATGATATCAGACATTACACAGTGTTGGGATCACACACACTACATGATATCAGACATTACACAGTGTTAGAATCACACACTACATGATATCAGACATTACACAGTGTTAGAATCACACACACAGCATGATATCAGACATTACACAGTGTTGGGATCACACACATAGCATGATATCAGACACTACACAGTGTTAGAATCACACACTACATGATATCAGACATTACACAGTGTTAGAATCACACACATAGCATGATATCAGACATTACACAGTGTTAGAATCACACACTACATGGTATCAGACATTACACAGTGTTAGAATCACACACACAGCATGATATCAGACATTACACAGTGTTGGGATTACACACACTACATGATGTCAGACATTACACAGTGTTGGGATCACACACTACATGATATCAGACACTACACAGTGTTAGAATCACACACACAGCATGATATCAGACATTACACAGTGTTGGGATTACACACACTACATGATATCAGACATTACACAGTGTTGGGATCACACACACTACATGATATCAGACATTACACAGTGTTGGGATCACACACACAGCATGATATCAGACATTACACAGTGTTGGGATTACACACACTACATGATATCAGACACTACACAGTGTTAGAATCACACACACAGCATGATATCAGACATTACACATTGTTGGGATTACACACACTACATTATATCAGCCATTACACAGTGTTGGGATCACACACACTACATGATATCAGACATTACACAGTGTTGGGATCACACACTACATGATATCAGACACTACACAGTGTTAGAATCACACACACAGCATGATAGCAGACATTACACAGTGTTGGGATCACACACTACATGATATCAGACACTACACAGTGTTAGAATCACACACTGCATGATATCAGACACTACACAGTGTTAGAATCACACACACTACATGATATCAGACATTACACAGTGTTGGGATTACACACACTACATGATATCAGACATTACACAGTGTTAGAATCACACACTACATGATATCAGACATTACACAGTGTTGGGATCACACACACTACATGATATCAGACATTACACAGTGTTGGGATTACACACACTACATGATATCAGACATTACACAGTGTTGGGATCACACACACTACATGATATCAGACATTACACAGTGTTAGAATCACACACTACATGATATCAGACATTACACAGTGTTAGAATCACACACACAGCATGATATCAGACATTACACAGTGTTGGGATCACACACTACATGATATCAGACACTACACAGTGTTAGAATCACACACTGCATGATATCAGACACTACACAGTGTTAGAATCACACACTACATGATATCAGACATTACACAGTGTTAGAATCACACACACAGCATGATATCAGACATTACACAGTGTTGGGATTACACACACTACATGATATCAGACATTGCACAGTGTTGGGATCACATACACTACACAATATCAGACATTACACAGTGTTGGAATAACATACCCTACATGGTATTAGACATTACACAGTGTTAGAATCACACACTAAATGATATCAGACATTACACAGTGTTAGAATCACACACAGCATGATATCAGACATTACACAGTGTTGGGATTACACACACTACATGATATCAGACATTACACAGTGTTGGGATTACACACTACACAATATCAGACATTACACAGTGTTGGAATAACATACCCTACATGGTATTAGACATTACACAGTGTTAGAATCACACACATAGCATGATATCAGACATTACACAGTGTTGGGATTACACACACTACATGATATCAGACATTACACAGTGTTAGAATCACACACTACATGATATCAGACATTACACAGTGTTGGGATCACACACTACATGATATCAGACATTACACAGTGTTGGGATTACACACACTACATGATATCAGACATTACACAGTGTTAGAATCACACACTACATGATATCAGACATTACACAGTGTTAGAATCACACACACAGCATGATATCAGACATTACACAGTGTTGGGATCACACACTACATGATATCAGACACTACACAGTGTTAGAATCACACACTCCATGATATCAGACATTACACAGTGTTAGAATCACACACACAGCATGATATCAAACATTACACAGTGTTGGGATTACACACACTACATGATATCAGACATTACACAGTGTTGGGATCACACACTACATGATATCAGACACTACACAGTGTTAGAATCACACACACAGCATGATATCAGACATTACACAGTGTTGGGATTACACACACTACATGATATCAGACATTACACAGTGTTGGGATCACACACACTACATGATATCAGACATTACACAGTGTTAGAATCACACACTACATGATATCAGACATTACACAGTGTTAGAATCACACACACAGCATGATATCAGACATTACACAGTGTTGGGATCACACACGCTACATGATATCAGACACTACACAGTGTTAGAATCACACACTGCATGATATCAGACACTACACAGTGTTAGAATCACACACTACATGATATCAGACATTACACAGTGTTAGAATCACACACACAGCATGATATCAGACATTACACAGTGTTGGGATTACACACACTACATGATATCAGACATTGCACAGTGTTGGGATCACACACTACATGATATCAGACACTACACAGTGTTGGAATAACATACCCTACATGGTATTAGACATTACACAGTGTTAGAATCACACACTAAATGATATCAGACATTACACAGTGTTAGAATCACACACAGCATGATATCAGACATTACACAGTGTTGGGATTACACACACTACATGATATCAGACATTGCACAGTGTTGGGATTACACACTACATGATATCAGACATTACACAGTGTTAGAATCACACACTACATGATATCAGACACTACACAGTGTTAGAATCACACACACAGCATGATATCAGACATTACACAGTGTTGGAATAACATACCCTACATGGTATTAGACACTACACAGTGTTAGAATCACACACATAGCATGATATCAGACATTACCACAGTGTTGGGATCACACACTGCATGATATCAAACATTACACAGTGTTGGGATCACACACAGTACATGGTATCAGACATTACACAGTGTTGGGATCACACACTACATGATATCAGACATTACACAGTGTTGGAATAACATACCCTACATGGTATTAGACATTACACAGTGTTAGAATCACACACATAGCATGATATCAGACATTACACAGTGTTGGGATCACACACTGCATGATATCAAACATTACACAGTGTTGGGATTACACACACAGCATGATATCAAACATTACACAGTGTTGGGATCACACACAGTTCATGGTATCAGACATTACACAGTGTTGGGATCACACACTACATGATATCAGACATTACACAGTGTTGGAATAACATACCCTACATGGTATTAGACATTACACAGTGTTAGAATCACACACTAAATGATATCAGACATTACACAGTGTTGGGATCACACACTACATGATATCAGACATTACACAGTGTTAGAATCACACACACAGCATGATATCAGACATTACACAGTGTTGGGATCACACACTACATGATATCAGACATTACACAGTGTTGGGATTACACACACTACATGATATCAGACATTACACAGTGTTAGAATCACACACTACATGATATCAGACATTACACAGTGTTAGAATCACACACACAGCATGATATCAGACATTACACAGTGTTGGGATCACACACTACATGATATCAGACACTACACAGTGTTAGAATCACACACTCCATGATATCAGACATTACACAGTGTTAGAATCACACACACAGCATGATATCAAACATTACACAGTGTTGGGATTACACACACTACATGATATCAGACATTACACAGTGTTGGGATCACACACTACATGATATCAGACACTACACAGTGTTAGAATCACACACACAGCATGATATCAGACATTACACAGTGTTGGGATTACACACACTACATGATATCAGACATTACACAGTGTTGGGATCACACACACTACATGATATCAGACATTACACAGTGTTAGAATCACACACTACATGATATCAGACATTACACAGTGTTAGAATCACACACACAGCATGATATCAGACATTACACAGTGTTGGGATCACACACGCTACATGATATCAGACACTACACAGTGTTAGAATCACACACTGCATGATATCAGACACTACACAGTGTTAGAATCACACACTACATGATATAAGACATTACACAGTGTTGGGATCACACACACTACACGATATCTGATATTGCATAGTGTTGGGATCACACACACTACATGATATCAGACATTACACATTGTTGAGATCACACACACACCATGATATCTGATATTGCATAGTGTTGGGATCACATACACTACATGATATCAGACATTACACAGTGTTGGGATCACACACAGCATGATATCAGACATTACACAGTGTAGGGATTACACACAGTACATGATATCAGACATTGCACAGTGTTGGATCACATACAATACACAATATCAGACATTACACAGTGTTGGAATAACATACCATACATGGTATTAGACATTACACAGTGTTAGAATCACACACTACATGATATCAGACATTACACAGTGTTGGAATAACATACCCTACATGATATCAGACATTACACAGTGTTAGAATCACACACTACATGATATCAGACATTACACAGTGTTAGAATCATGCACACAGCATGATATCAGACATTACACAGTGTTGGGATTACACACACTACATGATATCAGACATTGCACAGTGTTGGGATTACACAGTACATGATATCAGACATTACACAGTGTTAGAATCACACACTACATGATATCAGACATTACTCAGTGTTGGAATAACATACCCTACATGGTATTAGACATTACACAGTGTTAGAATCACACACATAGCATGATATCAGACATTACACAGTGTTGGGATCACACAATACATGATATCAGACATTACACAGTGTTGGGATTACACACACTACATGATATCAGACATTACACAGTGTTAGAATCACACACTACATGATATCAGACATTACACAGTGTTAGAATCACACACACAGCATGATATCAGACATTACACAGTGTTGGGATCACACACTACATGATATCAGACACTACACAGTGTTAGAATCACACACTCCATGATATCAGACATTACACAGTGTTAGAATCACACACACAGCATGATATCAAACATTACACAGTGTTGGGATTACACACACTACATGATATCAGACATTACACAGTGTTGGGATCACACACTACATGATATCAGACACTACACAGTGTTAGAATCACACACACAGCATGATATCAGACATTACACAGTGTTGGGATTACACACACTACATGATATCAGACATTACACAGTGTTGGGATCACACACACTACATGATATCAGACATTACACAGTGTTAGAATCACACACTACATGATATCAGACATTACACAGTGTTAGAATCACACACACAGCATGATATCAGACATTACACGGTGTTGGGATCACACACGCTACATGATATCAGACACTACACAGGGTTAGAATCACACACTGCATGATATCAGACACTACACAGTGTTAGAATCACACACTACATGATATCAGACATTACACAGTGTTAGAATAACACACTACATGATATCAGACATTACACAGTGTTAGAATTACACACACAGCATGATATCAGACATTACACAGTGTTGGGATCACACACTACATGATATCAGACACTACACAGTGTTAGAATCACACACTCCATGATATCAGACATTACACAGTGTTAGAATCACACACACAGCATGATATCAAACATTACACAGTGTTGGGATTACACACACTACATGATATCAGACATTACACAGTGTTGGGATCACACACTACATGATATCAGACACTACACAGTGTTAGAATCACACACACAGCATGATATCACACATTACACAGTGTTGGGATTACACACACTACATGATATCAGACATTACACAGTGTTGGGATCACACACTACATGATATCAGACACTACACAGTGTTAGAATCACACACTCCATGATATCAGACATTACACAGTGTTAGAATCACACACACAGCATGATATCAGACATTACACAGTGTTGGGATCACACACGCTACATGATATCAGACACTACACAGTGTTAGAATCACACACTGCATGATATCAGACACTACACAGTGCTAGAATCACACACTACATGATATCAGACATTACACAGTGTTAGAATCACACACACAGCATGATATCAGACATTACACAGTGTTGGGATTACACACACTACATGATATCAGACATTGCACAGTGTTGGGATCACATACACTACACAATATCAGACATTACACAGTGTTGGAATAACATACCCTACATGGTATTAGACATTACACAGTGTTAGAATCACACACTAAATGATATCAGACATTACACAGTGTTAGAATCACACACAGCATGATATCAGACATTACACAGTGTTGGGATTACACACACTACATGATATCAGACATTGCACAGTGTTGGGATTACACACTACATGATATCAGACATTGCACAGTGTTAGAATCACGCACTACATGATATCAGACATTACACAGTGTTGGGATCACACACACTACATGATATCAGACATTACACAGTGTTGGGATCACACACACAGCATGATATCAGACATTACACAGTGTTGGGATTACACACACTACATGATATCAGACACTACACAGTGTTAGAATCACACACACAGCATGATATCAGACATTACACAGTGTTGGGATTACACACACTACATTATATCAGCCATTACACAGTGTTGGGATCACACACACTACATGATATCAGACATTACACAGTGTTGGGATCACACACTACATGATATCAGACACTACACAGTATTAGAATCACACACACAGCATGATATCAGACATTACACAGTGTTGGGATCACACACTACATGATATCAGACACTACACAGTGTTAGAATCACACACTGCATGATATCAGACACTACACAGTGTTAGAATCACACACTACATGATATCAGACATTACACAGTGTTAGAATCACACACACAGCATGATATCAGACATTACACAGTGTTGGGATTACACACACTACATGATATCAGACATTGCACAGTGTTGGGATCACATACACTACACAATATCAGACATTACACAGTGTTGGAATAACATACCCTACATGGTATTAGACATTACACAGTGTTAGAATCACACACTAAATGATATCAGACATTACACAGTGTTAGAATCACACACAGCATGATATCAGACATTACACAGTGTTGGGATTACACACACTACATGAGATCAGACATTGCACAGTGTTGGGATTACACACTACATGATATCAGACATTACACAGTGTTAGAATCACACACTACATGATATCAGACACTACGCAGGGTTAGAATCACACACACAGCATGATATGAGACATTACACAGTGTTGGAGTAACAGACCCTACATGGTATTAGACACTACACAGTGTTGGAATCGCACACATAGCATGATATCAGACATTACACAGTGTTGGGATTACACACACTACGTGATATCAGACATTGCACAGTGGTGGAATCACGCACTACGTGAGATCTGATATTACACAGTGTTGGGATTACGCACACTACATGATATCAGACATTGCACAGTGTTGGGATTACACACATAGCATGATATCAGACATTACACAGTGGTGGGGATCACACATGCATGATATCAAACATTACACAGTGTGGGATTACACACACAGGCATGATATCAAAACATTACACAGTGTTGGGATCACACACAGTACATGGTATCAGACATTGCACAGTGTTCGGGATTACACACTACATGATATCAGACATTACACAGTGTTAGAATCACACATTACATGATATCAGACATTACACAGTGTTGGAATAACATACCTTACATGGTATTAGACATTACACAGTGTTAGAATCACACACATAGCATGATATCAGACATTACACAGTGTTGGGATCACACACTACATGATATCAGACATTACACAGTGTTGGGATTACACACACTACATGATATCAGACATTACACAGTGTTAGAATCACACACTACATGATATCAGACATTACACAGTGTTAGAATTACACACACAGCATGATATCAGACATTACACAGTGTTGGGATCACACACTACATGATATCAGACACTACACAGTGTTAGAATCACACACTCCATGATATCAGACATTGCACAGTGTTAGAATCACACACACAGCATGATATCAAACATTGCACAGTGTTGGGATTACACGCACTACATGATATCAGACATTACACAGTGTTGGGATCACACACACTACATGATATCAGACATTACACAGTGTTGGGATCACACACACAGCATGATATCAGACATTACACAGTGTTGGGATTACACACACTACATGATATCAGACACTACACAGTGTTAGAATCACACACACAGCATGATATCAGACATTACACAGTGTTGGGATTACACACACTACTTTATATCAGCCATTACACAGTGTTGGGATCACACACACTACATGATATCAGACATTACACAGTGTTGGGATCACACACTACATGATATCAGACACTACACAGTGTTAGAATCACACACACAGCATGATATCAGACATTACACAGTGTTGGGATCACACACTACATGATATCAGACACTACACAGTGTTAGAATCACACACTGCATGATATCAGACACTACACAGTGTTAGAATCACACACTACATGATATCAGACATTACACAGTGTTAGAATCACACACACAGCATGATATCAGACATTACACAGTGTTGGGATTACACACACTACATGATATCAGACATTGCACAGTGTTGGGATCACATACACTACACAATATCAGACATTACACAGTGTTGGAATAACATACCCTACATGGTATTAGACATTACACAGTGTTAGAATCACACACTAAATGATATCAGACATTACACAGTGTTAGAATCACACACAGCATGATATCAGACATTACACAGTGTTGGGATTACACACACTACATGATATCAGACATTGCACAGTGTTGGGATTACACACTACATGATATCAGACATTACACAGTGTTAGAATCACACACTACATGATATCAGACATTACACAGTGTTGGAATAACATACCCTACATGGTATTAGACACTACACAGTGTTAGAATCACACACATAGCATGATATCAGACATTACACAGTGTTGGGATCACACACTGCATGATATCAAACATTACACAGTGTTGGGATTACACACACAGCATGATATCAAACATTACACAGTGTTGGGATCACACACAGTACATGGTATCAGACATTACACAGTGTTGGGATCACACACTACATGATATCAGACATTACACAGTGTTGGGATTACACACTACATGATATCAGACATTACACAGTGTTGGAATAACATACCCTACATGGTATTAGACATTACACAGTGTTAGAATCACACACTACATGATATCAGACATTACACAGTGTTAGGATCACACACTACATGATATCAGACATTACACAGTGTTGGGATTACACACACTACATGATATCAGACATTACACAGTGTTAGAATCACACACAACATGATATCAGACATTACACAGTGTTAGAATCACACACACAGCATGATATCAGACATTACACAGTGTTGGGATCACTCACTACATGATATCAGACACTACACAGTGTTAGAATCACACACTCCATGATATCAGACATTACACAGTGTTAGAATCACACACACAGCATGATATCAAACATTGCACAGTGTTGGGATTACACACACTACATGATATCAGACATTACACAGTGTTGGGATCACACACTACATGATATCAGACACTACACAGTGTTAGAATCACACACACAGCATGATATCAGACATTACACAGTGTTGGGATTATACACACTACATGATATCAGACATTACACAGTGTTGGGATCACACACACTACATGATATCAGACATTACACAGTGTTAGAATCACACACTACATGATATCAGACATTACACAGTGTTAGAATCACACACACAGCATGATATCAGACATTACACAGTGTTGGGATCACACACGCTACATGATATCAGACACTACACAGTGTTAGAATCACACACTACATGATATCAGACATTACACAGTGTTAGAATCACACACATAGCATGATATCAGACATTACACAGTGTTAGAATCACACACTACATGGTATCATACATTACACAGTGTTAGAATCACACACACAGCATGATATCCGACATTACACAGTGTTGAGATTACACACACTACATGATGTCAGACATTACACAGTGTTGGGATCACACACTACATGATATCAGACACTACACAGTGTTAGAATCACACACACAGCATGATATCAGACATTACACAGTGTTGGGATTACACACACTACATGATATCAGACATTACACAGTGTTGGGATCACACACACTACATGATATCAGACATTACACAGTGTTGGGATCACACACACAGCATGATATCAGACATTACACAGTGTTGGGATTACACACACTACATGATATCAGACACTACACAGTGTTAGAATCACACACACAGCATGATATCAGACATTACACAGTGTTGGGATTACACACACTACATTATATCAGCCATTACACAGTGTTGGGATCACACACACTACATGATATCAGACATTACACAGTGTTGGGATCACACACTACATGATATCAGACACTACACAGTGTTAGAATCACACACACAGCATGATATCAGACATTACACAGTGTTGGGATCACACACTACATGATATCAGACACTACACAGTGTTAGAATCACACACTGCATGATATCAGACACTACACAGTGTTAGAATCACACACTACATGATATCAGACATTACACAGTGTTAGAATCACACACACAGCATGATATCAGACATTACACAGTGTTGGGATTACACACACTACATGATATCAGACATTGCACAGTGTTGGGATTACACACTACATGATATCAGACATTACACAGTGTTAGAATCACACACTACATGATATCAGACATTACACAGTGTTGGAATAACATACCCTACATGGTATTAGACACTACACAGTGTTAGAATCACACACATAGCATGATATCAGACATTACACAGTGTTGGGATCACACACTGCATGATATCAAACATTACACAGTGTTGGGATTACACACACAGCATGATATCAAACATTACACAGTGTTGGGATCACACACAGTACATGGTATCAGACATTACACAGTGTTGGGATCACACACTACATGATATCAGACATTACACAGTGTTGGGATTACACACTACATGATATCAGACATTACACAGTGTTAGAATCACACACTACATGATATCAGACATTACACAGTGTTGGAATAACATACCCTACATGGTATTAGACATTACACAGTGTTAGAATCACACACATAGCATGATATCAGACATTACACAGTGTTGGGATCACACACTACATGATATCAGACATTACACAGTGTTGGGATTACACACACTACATGATATCAGACATTACACAGTGTTAGAATCACACACTACATGATATCAGACATTACACAGTGTTAGAATTACACACACAGCATGATATCAGACATTACACAGTGTTGGGATCACACACTACATGATATCAGACACTACACAGTGTTAGAATCACACACTCCATGATATCAGACATTACACAGTGTTAGAATCACACACACAGCATGATATCAAACATTACACAGTGTTGGGATTACACACACTACATGATATCAGACATTACACAGTGTTGGGATCACACACTACATGATATCAGACACTACACAGTGTTAGAATCACACACACAGCATGATATCAGACATTACACAGTGTTGGGATTACACACACTACATGATATCAGACATTACACAGTGTTGGGATCACACACACTACATGATATCAGACATTACACAGTGTTAGAATCACACACTACATGATATCAGACATTACACAGTGTTAGAATCACACACACAGCATGATATCAGACATTACACAGTGTTGGGATCACACACGCTACATGATATCAGACACTACACAGTGTTAGAATCACACACTGCATGATATCAGACACTACACAGTGCTAGAATCACACACTACATGATATCAGACATTACACAGTGTTAGAATCACACACACAGCATGATATCAGACATTACACAGTGTTGGGATTACACACACTACATGATATCAGACATTGCACAGTGTTGGGATCACATACACTACACAATATCAGACATTACACAGTGTTGGAATAACATACCCTACATGGTATTAGACATTACACAGTGTTAGAATCACACACTAAATGATATCAGACATTACACAGTGTTAGAATCACACACAGCATGATATCAGACATTACACAGTGTTGGAATAACATACCCTACATGGTATTAGACATTACACAGTGTTAGAATCACACACATAGCATGATATCAGACATTACACAGTGTTGGGATCACACACTGCATGATATCAAACATTACACAGTGTTGGGATTACACACACAGCATGATATCAAACATTACACAGTGTTGGGATCACACACAGTACATGGTATCAGACATTACACAGTGTTGGGATCACACACTACATGATATCAGACATTACACAGTGTTGGGATTACACATTACATGATATCAGACATTACACAGTGTTAGAATCACACACTACATGATATCAGACATTACACAGTGTTAGAATCACACACAGCATGATATCAGACATTACACAGTGTTGGGATTACACACACTACATGATATCAGACATTGCACAGTGTTGGGATTACACACTACATGATATCAGACATTACACAGTGTTAGAATCACACACTACATGATATCAGACATTACACAGTGTTGGAATAACATACCCTACATGGTATTAGACACTACACAGTGTTAGAATCACACACATAGCATGATATCAGACATTACACAGTGTTGGGATCACACACTGCATGATATCAAACATTACACAGTGTTGGGATTACACACACAGCATGATATCAAACATTACACAGTGTTGGGATCACACACAGTACATGGTATCAGACATTACACAGTGTTGGGATCACACACTACATGATATCAGACATTACACAGTGTTGGGATTACACACTACATGATATCAGACATTACACAGTGTTAGAATAACATACCCTACATGGTATTAGACATTACACAGTGTTAGAATCACACACATAGCATGATATCAGACATTACACAGTGTTGGGATCACACACAGTACCATGGTATCAGCCATTACACAGTGTTGGGATCACACACACTACATGATATCAGACATTACACATGTGTTGGGATCACACACTACATGATATCAGACACTACACAGTGTTAGAATCACACACACAGCATGATATCAGACATTACACAGTGTTGGGATCACACACTACATGATATCAGACACTACACAGTGTTAGAATCACACACTGCATGATATCAGACACTACACAGTGTTAGAATCACACACTACATGATATCAGACATTACACAGTGTTAGAATCACACACACAGCATGATATCAGACATTACACAGTGTTGGGATTACACACACTACATGATATCAGACATTGCACAGTGTTGGGATTACACACTACATGATATCAGACATTACACAGTGTTAGAATCACACACTACATGATATCAGACATTACACAGTGTTGGAATAACATACCCTACATGGTATTAGACACTACACAGTGTTAGAATCACACACATAGCATGATATCAGACATTACACAGTGTTGGGATCACACACTGCATGATATCAAACATTACACAGTGTTGGGATTACACACACAGCATGATATCAAACATTACACAGTGTTGGGATCACACACAGTACATGGTATCAGACATTGCACAGTGTTGGGATTACACACTACATGATATCAGACATTACACAGTGTTAGAATCACACACTACATGATATCAGACATTACACAGTGTTGGAATAACATACCCTACATGGTATTAGACATTACACAGTGTTAGAATCACACACATAGCATGATATCAGACATTACACAGTGTTGGGATCACACACTACATGATATCAGACATTACACAGTGTTGGGATTACACACACTAAATGATATCAGACATTACACAGTGTTAGAATCACACACAGCATGATATCAGACATTACACAGTGTTGGGATTACACACACTACATGATATCAGACATTGCACAGTGTTGGGATTACACACTACATGATATCAGACATTACACAGTGTTAGAATCACACACTAAATGATATCAGACATTACACAGTGTTAGAATCACACACAGCATGATATCAGACATTACACAGTGTTGGGATTACACACACTACATGATATCAGACATTGCACAGTGTTGGGATTACACACTACATGATATCAGACATTACACAGTGTTAGAATCACACACTACATGATATCAGACATTACACAGTGTTAGAATCACACACATCATGATATCAGACATTACACAGTGTTGGGATTACACACACTACATGATATCAGACATTGCACAGTGTTGGGATTACACACTACATGATATCAGACATTACACAGTGTTAGAATCACACACTACATGATATCAGACATTACACAGTGTTGGAATAACATGCCCTACATGGTATTAGACACTACACAGTGTTAGAATCACACACATAGCATGATATCAGACATTACACAGTGTTGGGATCACACACTGCATGATATCAAACATTACACAGTGTTGGGATTACACACACAGCATGATATCAAACATTACACAGTGTTGGGATCACACACAGTACATGGTATCAGACATTACACAGTGTTGGGATCACACACTACATGATATCAGACATTACACAGTGTTGGAATAACATACCCTACATGGTATTAGACATTA
>NW_003144225.1:0-24000 GCF_000003605.2 Saccoglossus kowalevskii | reverse complement strand
GTGAAGTTGATGTTGCGATGAAAACATACATATAGAACTTGCAAACTAATACATATGACACAACATCGAGCGAGCCAGGATTGAACATGGAATCTTCTGATCCGTAGTCAGACGCGTTATCCGTTGCGCCACACGACCTGTTTGCCTTTGATGCTTTTGCCTAACGCTCGTGACACATATTGAATCAATTGAAATACACGCCCTGTTCGCCTTTGATGCATTAGCTCGTGCAAATGCTCATCGGTCCCACTGGTGTTCACCAATGACACGTCTGAGAAAATGAAACTGTTTTTGGGATTCATATGACACATGTTTATCGAAGGTGAGTTGCGCTATCGTAAAGTTGATGTTGTGATGAAAACAAACATATATAACTTGAAAACTAATAGATGTGCCATAATACTAAGCGTGCCAGGATTTGAACCAGGAATCTTCTGATCCGTAGTCAGACGTGTTATCCGTTGCGCCACACGCCCTGATCACCTTTGATGCGTTTTCCTAACACTCGTGACACATATTGAAACAATCGAAATACATAGGAATTAAAAGTTAAGTCAATTGAATTCTGGATATTCAGTATTTTGAATTATACTATGCGTTGACTGATTGGCCGTAACGCTCGACGTTCACAATAGCGTTCATCGATGACAGTTTTGAGACATGCAAATTTTGGAATGGCAGAATCTCCAGCCGATTCATTTGACCTGCAGATGCTCACATGCTCATCGGTCCCATTGGTGTTCACCAATGACACGTGTGAGAAAATGAAACAGATTTTGCAATTCATATGACACATGTTTATCGAAGGTGAGTTGCGCTATCGTAAAGTTGATGGTGTGATGAAAACATACATATATAACTTAAAAACTAATACATGTGCCATAATATCGAGCGTGCTAGGATTTGAACCTGGAATCTTCTTATCCGTAGTCAGACGCGTTATCCGTTGCGCCACACGACCTGTTTGCCTTTGATGCTTTTGCCTAACGCTCGTGACACATATTGAATCAATTGAAATACACGCCCTGTTCGCCTTTGATGCATTAGCTCGTGCAAATGCTCATCGGTCCCACTGGTGTTCACCAATGACACGTGTGAGAAAATGAAACAGTTTTTGGGATTCATATGACACATGTTTATCGAAGGTGAGTTGCGCTATCGTAAAGTTGATGTTGTGATGAAAACAAACATATATAACTTGAAAACTAATAGATGTGCCATAATACTGAGCGTGCCAGGATTTGAACCAGGAATCTTCTGATCCGTAGTCAGACGCGTTATCCGTTGCGCCACACGCCCTGATCACCTTTGATGCGTTTGCCTAACACTCGTGACACATATTGAAACAATCGAAATACAAAGGAATTAAAAGTTAAGTCAATTGAATTCTGGATATTCAGTATTTTGAATTATACTATGCGTTGACTGATTGGCCGTCTCGCTCGACGGTCACAATAGCGTTCATCGATGACAGTTTTGAGACATGCAAATTTTGAAATGGCAGAATCTCCAGCCGATTCATTTGACCTGCAGATGCTCACATGCTCATCGGTCCCATTGGTGTTCACCAATGACACGTGTGAGAAAATGAAACAGATTTTGCAATTCATATGACACATGTTTATCGAAGGTGAGTTGCGCTATCGTAAAGTTGATGGTGTGATGAAAACATACATATATAACTTAAAAACTAATACATGTGCCATAATATCGAGCGTGCTAGGATTTGAACCTGGAATCTTCTGATCCGTAGTCAGACGCGTTATCCGTTGCGCCACACGACCTGTTTGCCTTTGATGCTTTTGCCTAACGCTCGTGACACATATTGAATCAATTGAAATACACGCCCTGTTCGCCTTTGATGCATTAGCTCGTGCAAATGCTCATCGGTCCCACTGGTGTTCACCAATGACACGTCTGAGAAAATGAAACAGTTTTTGGGATTCATATGACACATGTTTATCGAAGGTGAGTTGCGCTATCGTAAAGTTGATGTTGTGATGAAAACAAACATATATAACTTGAAAACTAATAGATGTGCCATAATACTGAGCGTGCCAGGATTTGAACCAGGAATCTTCTGATCCGTAGTCAGACGCGTTATCCGTTGCGCCACACGCCCTGATCACCTTTGATGCGTTTGCCTAACACTCGTGACACATATTGAAACAATCGAAATACATAGGAATTAAAAGTTAAGTCAATTGAATTCTGGATATTCAGTATTTTGAATTATACTATGCGTTGACTGATTGGCCGTAACGCTCGACGGTCACAATAGCGTTCATCGATGACAGTTTTGAGACATGCAAATTTTGGAATGGCAGAATCTCCAGCCGATTCATTTGACCTGCAGATGCTCACATGCTCATCGGTCCCATTGGTGTTCACCAATGACACGTGTGAGAAAATGAAACAGATTTTGCAATTCATATGACACATGTTTATCGAAGGTGAGTTGCGCTATCGTAAAGTTGATGGTGTGATGAAAACATACATATATATATATAACTTAAAAACTAATACATGTGCCATAATATCGAGCGTGCTAGGATTTGAACCTGGAATCTTCTGATCCGTAGTCAGACGCGTTATCCGTTGCGCCACACGACCTGTTTGCCTTTGATGCTTTTGCCTAACGCTCGTGACACATATTGAATCAATTGAAATACATGCCCTGTTCGCCTTTGATGCATTAGCTCGTGCAAATGCTCATCGGTCCCACTGGTGTTCACCAATGACACGTGTGAGAAAATGAAACAGATTTTAGGATTCATATGACACATGTTTATCGAATTTGAGTTGCTCTATCGTAAAGTTGATGTTGTAATGAAAACATACTTATATAACTTGAAAACTAATACATGTGCCATAATATCGAGCGTGCCAAGTTTTGAACCTGGAATCTTCTGATCTGTAGTCAGACGCGATATCCGTTGTGCCACACACCCTGATCACCTTTGATGCGTTTGCCTAACACTCGTGACACATATTGAAACAATCGAAATACATAGGAATTAAAAGTTAAGTCAATTGAATTCTGGATATTCAGAATTTTGAATTATACTATGCGTTGACTGTTTGGCCGTAACGCTCGACGGTCACAATAGCGTTCATCGATGACAGTTTTGAGACATGCAAATTTTGGAATGGTGGAAACTCCAGCCGATTCATTTGACCTGCAGATGCTCACATGCTCATCGGTCCCACTGGTGTTCACCAATGACACGTGTGAGAAATTGAAACAGATTTTGGTATTCATATGACACATGTTTGTCGCAGGTGAGTTGCACTGTCGTATACTTGATGTTGTGATGAAAACATACATATGTAATTTGAAAAGTAATACATGTGCCACAATATCGAGCGTGCCAGGATTTGAAACTGGAATCTTCTGATCCGTAGTCAGACGCGTTATCCGTTGCGCCACACACCCTGTTCACCTTTGATGCGTTTGCCTAACAGCCGTGACACGTATTGAAACAATCGAAATACACGCCGTGTTCACCTTTGATGCATTAGCTCGTGCAAATGCTCATCGGTCCCACCAGTGTTCACCATTGACACGTGTGAGAAAATGAAACAGATTTTGGGATTTATATGACACATGTTTTCGCAGGTGAGTTGCTCTATCGCAAAGTTAATTTTGTGATGAAAACATACATATATAACTTGAAAACTAACACATGTGCCATACTATCGAGCGTGCCAGGATTTGAACCTGGAATCTTCTGATTCGTTGTCAGCGCGTTATCCGTTGCGCCTCACGCCCTGTTCGCCTTTGATGCGTTTGCTTAACACTGGTGACACGTATTGAATCAATTGAATACATAGGAAGTAAATTTAAGTCAATTGATTTTGAATTATAGTATGCGTTGACTGTTTGGCCGTACGCTCGACGGTCACAATAGCGTTCATCGATGACAGTTTGAGACATGCAAATTTTGGAATAGCAGAATCTCCAGCCGATTCATTTGACCTGCAGATGCTCACATGCTCATCGGTCCCACTGGTGTTCACCAATGACACGTGTGAGAAAATGAAACAGATTTTGGGATTCATATTACACATGTTTATCGAAGGTTAGTTGCGCTATCGGAAAGTTGATGTTGTTATGAAAACAAACATATATAACTTGAAAACTAATACATGTGCCATAATACTGAGCGTGCCAGGATTTGGACCAGGAATCGTCTGATCCTTAGTCAGACGCGTTATCCGTTGCGCCACACGCCCTGTTCACCTTTGATGCGTTTGCCTAACACTCGTGACACATATTGAAACAATCGAAATACATAGGAATTAAAAGTTAAGTCAATTGAATTCTGGATATTCAGAATTTTGAATTATACTATGCGTTGACTGATTGGCCGTAATGCTCGACGGTCAAAATAGCGTTCATCGATGACAGTTTTGAGACATGCAAATTTTGGAATGGCAGAAACTCCAGCCGATTCATTTGACCTGCAGATGCTCATATGCTCATCGGTCCCACTGGTGTTCACCAATGACACGTGTGAGAAAATGAAACAGTTTTTGGGATTCATATGACACATGTTTATCGAAGGTGAGTTGCGCTATCGTAAAGTTGATGTTGTGATGAAAACACACATATATAACTTGAAAACTAATACATGTGCCATAATACTGAGCGTGCCAGGATTTGAACCAGGAATCTTCTGATCCGTAGTCAGACCCGTTATCCGTTGCGCCACACGCCCTGTTAACCTTTGATGCGTTTGCCTAACACTCGTGACACATATTGAAACAATCGAAATACATAGGAATTAAAAGTTAAGTCAATTGAATTCTGGATATTCAGAATTTTGAATTATACTATGCGTTGACTGATTGGCCGTAATGCTCGACGGTCAAAATGGCGTTCATCGATGATAGTTTTGAGACATGCAAATTTTGGAATGGCAGAAACTCCAGACGATTCATTTGACCTGCAGATGCTCACATGCTCATCGGTCCCACTGGTGTTCACCAATGACACGTGTGAGAAAATGAAACAGATTTTGGGATTCATATGACACATGTTTATCGAAGGTGAGTTGCGCTATCGTAAAGTTGATGGTGTGATGAAAACATACATATATAACTTGAAAACTAATACAAGTGCCGTAATATCGAGCGTGCTAGGATTTGAACCTGGAATCTTCTGATCCGTAGTCAGACGCGTTATCCGTTGCGCCACACGCCCTGTTCATCTTTGATGCGTTTGCCTAACACTCGTGACACATATTGAAACAATCGAAATACATAGGAATTAAAAGTTAAGTCAATTGAATTCTGGCTATTCAGAATTTTGAATTATAGTATGCGTTGACTGTTTGGCCGTAATGCTCGACGGTCAAAATAGCGTTCATCAATGACAGTTTTGAGACATGCAAATTTTGGAATGGCAGAAACTCCAGCCGATTCATTTGTCCTGCAGATGCTCATATGCTCATCGGTCCCACTGGTGTTCACCAATGACACGTGTGAGAAAATGAAACAGTTTTTGGGATTCATATGAAACATGTTTATCGAAGGTGAGTTGCGCTATCGTAAAGTTGATGTTGTGATGAAAACACACATATATAACTTGAAAACTAATACATGTGCCATAATATCGAGCGTGCTAGGATTTGAACCTGGAATCTTCTGATCCGTAGTCAGACGCGTTATCCGTTGCGCCACACGCCCTGTTCACCTTCGATGCGTTTGCCTAACACTCGTTACACATATTGAAACAATCGAAATACATAGGAATTAAAAGTTAAGTCAATTGAATTCTGGATATTCAGAATTTTGAATTATACTATGCGTTGACTGTTTGGCTGTAACGCTCGACTGTCACAATAGCGTTCATCGATGACAGTTTTGAGACATGCAAATTTTGGAATAGCAGAATCTCCAGCCGATTCATTTGACCTGCAGATGCTCACATGCTCATCGGTCCCACTGGTGTTCACCAATGACACGTGTGAGAAAATGAAACAGATTTTGGGATTCATATGACACATGTTTATCGAAGGTGAGTTGCGCTATCGTAAAGTTGATGTTGTGATGAAAACATACATATATAACTTGAAAACTAATACATGTGCCATAATATCGAGCGTGCTAGGATTTGAACCTGGAATCTTCTGATCCGCAGTCAGACGCGTTATCCGTTTGCCACACGCCCTGTTCACCTTTGATGCGTTTGCCTAACACTCGTGACACATATAGAAACAATCGAAATACATAGGAATTAAAAGTTAAGTCAATTGAATTCTGGATATTCAGAATTTTGAATTATAGTATTCGTTGACTGTTTGGCCGTAACGCTCGACGGTCACAATAGCGTTCATCGATGACAGTTTTGAAACATGCAAATTTTGGAATGGCAGAAACTCCAGCCGATTCATTTGACCTGCAGATGCTTATATGCTCATCGGTCCCACTGGTGTTCACCAATGACACGTGTGAGAAAATGAAACAGATTTTGGGATTCATATGACACATGTTTATCGAAGGTGAGTTGCGCTATCGTAAAGTTGATGTTGTAATGAAAACATACATATATAACTTGAAAACTAATACATGTACCATACTATCGAGCGTGCTAGGATTTGAACATGGAATCTTCTGATCCGTAGTCAGACGCGTTATCCGTTGCGCCACACGCCCTGTTCACCATTGATGCGTTTGCCTAACACTCGTGACACATATTGAAACGATCGAAATACATAGGAATTAAAAGTTAAGTCAATTGAATTCTGGCTATTCAGAATTTTGAATTATAGTATGCTTTGACTGTTTGGCCGTAATGCTCGACGGTCAAAATAGCGTTCATCGATGACAGTTTTGAGACTTGCAAATTTTGGAATGGCAGAAACTCCAGCCGATTCATTTGACCTGCAGATGCTCATATGCTCATCGGTCCCACTGGTGTTCACCAATGACACGTGTGAGAAAATGAAACAGTTTTTGGGATTCATATGAGACATGTTTATCGAAGGTGAGTTGCGCTATCGTAAAGTTGATGTTGTGATGAAAACAAACATATATAACTTGAAAACTAATACATGTGCCATAATACTGAGCGTGCCAGGATTTGAACCAGGAATCTTCTGATCCCTAGTCAGACGCGTTATCCGTTGCGCCACACGCCCTGTTAACCTTTGATGCGTTTGCCTAACACTCGTGACACATATTGAAACAATCGAAATACATAGGAGTTAAAAGTTAAGTCAATTGAATTCTGGATATTCAGAATTTTGAATTATACTATGCGTTGACTGATTGGCCGTAATGCTCGACGGTCAAAATGGCGTTCATCGATGACAGTTTTGAAACATGCAAATTTTGGAATGGCAGAAACTCCAGCCGATTCATTTGACCTGCAGATGCTTATATGCTCATCGGTCCCACTGGTGTTCACCAATGACACGTGTGAGAAAATGAAACAGATTTTGGGATTCATATGACACATGTTTATCGAAGGTGAGTTGCGCTATCGTAAAGTTGATGTTGTAATGAAAACAAACATATATAACTTGAAAACTAATACATGTGCCATAATACTGAGCGTGCCAGGATTTGAACCAGGAATCTTCTGATCCGCAGTCAGACGCGTTATCCGTTGCGCCACACGTCCTGTTCACCTTTGATGCGTTTGCCTAACACTCGTGACACATATTGAAACAATCGAAATACATAGGAATTAAAAGTTAAGTCAATTGAATTCGGGATATTCAGAATTTTGAATTACACTATGCGTTGACTGATTGGCCGTAACGCTCGACGGTCACAATAGCGTTCATCGATGACATTTTTGAGACATGCAAATTTTGGAATGGCAGAATCTCAAGCCGATTCATTTGACCTGCAGATGCTCACATGCTCATCGGTCCCATTGGTGTTCACCAATGACACGTGTGAGAAAATGAAACAGATTTTGGGATTCATATGACACATGTTTATCGAAGGTGAGTTGCGCTATCGTAAAGTTGATGGTGTGATGAAAACATACATATATAACTTGAAAACTAATACATGTGCCATAATTTCGAGCGTGCTAGGATTTGAACCTGGAATCTTCTGATCCGTAGTCAGACGCGTTATCCGTTTGCCACACGCCCTGTTCACCTTTGATGCGTTTGCCTAACACTCGTGACACATATTGAAACAATCGAAATACATAGGAATTGAAAGTTAAGTCAATTGAATTCTGGATATTCAGAATTTTGAATTACACTATGCGTTGACTGATTGGCCGTAACGCTCGACGGTCACAATAGCGTTCATCGATGACAGTTTTGAGACATGCAAATTTTGGAATGGCAGAATCGCAAGCCGATTCATTTGACCTGCAGATGCTCACATGCTCATCGGTCCCATTGGTGTTCACCAATGACACGTGTGAGAAAATGAAACAGATTTTGGATTCATATGACACATGTTTATCGAAGGTGAGTTGCGCTATCGTAAAGTTGATGGTGTGATGAAAACATACATATATAACTTGAAAACTAATACATGTGCCATAATTTCGAGCGAGCTAGGATTTGAACCTGGAATCTTCTGATCCGTAGTCAGACGCGTTATCCGTTTGCCACACGCCCTTTTCACCTTTGATGCGTTTGCCTAACACTCGTGACACATATTGAAACAATCGAAATACATAGGAATTAAAAGTTAAGTCAATTGAATTCTGGATATTCAGAATTTTGAATTACACTATGCGTTGACTGATTGGCCGTAACGCTCGACGGTCACAATAGCGTTCATCGATGACAGTTTTGAGACATGCAAATTTTGGAATAGCAGAATCTCCAGCCGATTCATTTGACCTGCAGATGCTCACATGCTCATCGGTCCCACTGGTGTTCACCAATGACACATGTGAGAAAATGAAACAGATTTTGGGATTCATATGACACATGTTTATCGAAGGTGAGTTGCGCTATCGTAAAGTTGATGTTGTAATGAAAACAAACATATATAACTTGAAAACTAATACAAGTGCCATAATATCGAGCGTGCTAGGATTTGAACCTGGAATCTTCTGATCCGTAGTCAGACGCGTTATCCGTTGCGCCACACGCCCTGTTCACCTTCGATGCGTTTGCCTAACACTCGTTATACATATTGAAACAATCGAAATACATAGGAATTAAAAGTTAAGTCAATTGAATTCTGGATATTCAGAATTTTGAATTATACTATGCGTTGACTGTTTGGCTGTAACGCTCGACTGTCACAATAGCGTTCATCGATGACAGTTTTGAGACATGCAAATTTTGGAATAGCAGAATCTCCAGCCGATTCATTTGACCTGCAGATGCTCACATGCTCATCGGTCCCACTGGTGTTCACCAATGACACGTGTGAGAAAATGAAACAGATTTTGGGATTCATATGACACATGTTTATCGAAGGTGAGTTGCGCTATCGTAAAGTTGATGTTGTGATGAAAACATACATATATAACTTGAAAACTAATACATGTGCCATAATATCGAGCGTGCTAGGATTTGAACCTGGAATCTTCTGATCCGCAGTCAGACGCGTTATCCGTTGCGCCACACGCCCTGTTAACCTTTGATGCGTTTGCCTAACACTCGTGACACATATTGAAACAATCGAAATACATAGGAATTAAAAGTTAAGTCAATTGAATTCTGGATATTCAGAATTTTGAATTATAGTATTCGTTGACTGTTTGGCCGTAACGCTCGACGGTCACAATAGCGTTCATCGATGACAGTTTTGAGACATGCAAATTTTGGAATGGCAGAATCTCCAGCCGATTCATTTGACCTGCAGATGCTCACATGCTCATCGGTCCCACTGGTGTTCACCAATGACACGTGTGACAAAATGAAACAGATTTTGGGATTCATATGACACATGTTTATCAAAGGTGAGTTGCGCTATCGTAAAGTTGATGGTGTAATGAAAACATACATATATAACTTGAAAACTAATACAAGTGCCATAATATCGAGCGTGCTAGGATTTGAACCTGGAATCTTCTGATCCGTAGTCAGACGCGTTATCCGTTGCGCCACACGCCCTGTTCACCTTCGATGCGTTTGCCTAACACTCGTGACACATATTGAAACAATCGAAATACATAGGAATTAAAAGTTAAGTCAATTGAATTCTGGATATTCAGAATTTTGAATTATACTATGCGTTGACTGTTTGGCTGTAACGCTCGACTGTCACAATAGCGTTCATCGATGACAGTTTTGAGACATGCACATTTTGGAATAGCAGAATCTCCAGCCGATTCATTTGACCTGCAGATGCTCACATGCTCATCGGTCCCACTGGTGTTCACCAATAACACGTGTGAGAAAATGAAAAAGATTTTGGGATTCATATTACACATGTTTATCGAAGGTGAGTTGCGCTATCGTAAAGTTGATGGTGTGATGAAAACATACATATATAACTTGAAAACTAATACATGTGCCATAATATCGAGCGTGCTAGGATTTGAACCTGGAATCTTCTGATCCGCAGTCAGACGCGTTATCCGTTTGCCACACACCCTGTTCACCTTTGATGCGTTTGCCTAACACTCGTGACACATATTGAAACAATCGAAATACATAGGAATTAAAAGTTAAGTCAATTGAATTCTGGATATTCAGAATTTTGAATTATAGTATATGTTGACTGTTTGGCCGTAACGCTCGACGGTCACAATAGCGTTCATCGATGACAGTTTTGAGACATGCAAATTTTGGAATAGCAGAATCTCCAGCCGATTCATTTGACCTGCAGATGCTCACATGCTCATCGGTCCCACTGGTGTTCACCAATGACACATGTGAGAAAATGAAACAGATTTTGGGATTCATATGACACATGTTTATCGAAGGTGAGTTGCGCTATCGTAAAGTTGATGTTGTAATGAAAACAAACATATATAACTTGAAAACTAATACAAGTGCCATAATATCGAGCGTGCTAGGATTTGAACCTGGAATCTTCTGATCCGTAGTCAGACGCGTTATCCGTTGCGCCACACGCCCTGTTCACCTTCGATGCGTTTGCCTAACACTCGTTACACATATTGAAACAATCGAAATACATAGGAATTGAAAGTTAAGTCAATTGAATTCTGGATATTCAGAATTTTGAATTACACTATGCGTTGACTGATTGGCCGTAACGCTCGACGGTCACAATAGCGTTCATCGATGACAGTTTTGAGACATGCAAATTTTGGAATGGCAGAAACTCCAGCCGATTCATTTGACCTGCAGATGCTCACATGCTCATCGGTCCCACTGCTGTTCACCAATGACACGTGTGAGAAAATTAAACAGATTTTTGGATTCATATGACACATGTTTATCGAAGGTGAGTTGCGCTATCGTAAAGTTGATGTTGTAATGAAAACATACATATATAACTTGAAAACTAATACATGTACCATACTATCGAGCGTGCTAGGAGTTGAACCTGGAATCTTCTGATCCGTAGTCAGACGCGTTATCCGTTGCGCCACACGTCCTGTTCACCTTTGATGCGTTTGCCTAACACTCGTGACACATATTGAAACAATCGAAATACATAGGAATTAAAAGTTAAGTCAATTGAATTCTGGATATTCAGAATTTTGAATTATAATATGCGTTGACTGATTGGCCGTAATGCTCGACGGTCAAAATGGCGTTCATCGATGACAGTTTTGAGACATGCAAATTTTGGAATGGCAGAAACTCCAGACGATTCATTTGACATGCAGATGCTCACATGCTCATCGGTCCCACTGGTGTTCACCAATGACACGTGTGAGAAAATGAAACAGTTTTTGTGATTCATGTGACACATGTTTATCGAAGGTGAGTTACGCTATCGTAAAGTTGATGTTGTAATGAAAACATACATATATAACTTGAAAATTAATACATGTGCCCTATTATCGAGCGTGCCAAGATTTGAACCTGGAATCTTCTGATCCGTAGTCAGACGCGATATCCGTTGCGCCACACGCCCTGCTCGCCTTTGATGCGTTTGCCTAACACTCGTGACACATATTGAAACAATCGAAATACATAGGAATTAAAAGTTAAGTCAATTGAATTCTGGATATTCAGAATTTTGAATTACACTATGCGTTGACTGATTGGCCGTAACGCTCGACGGTCACAATAGCGTTCATCGATGACAGTTTTGAGACATGCAAATTTTGGAATGGCAGAATCGCAAGCCGATTCATTTGACCTGCAGATGCTCACATGCTCATCGGTCACATTGGTGTTCACCAAGAACACGTGTGAGAAAATGAAACAGATTTTGGATTCATATGACACATGTTTATCGAAGGTGAGTTGCGCTATCGTAAAGTTGATGGTGTGATGAAAACATACATATATAACTTGAAAACTAATACATGTGCCATAATTTCGAGCGTGCTAGGATTTGAACCTGGAATCTACTGATCCGTAGTCAGACGCGTTATCCGTTTGCCACACGCCCTGTTCACCTTTGATGCGTTTGCCTAACACTCGTGACACATATTGAAACAATCGAAATACATAGGAATTAAAAGTTAAGTCAATTGAATTCTGGATATTCAGAATGTTGAATTATACTATGCATTGACTGTTTGGCCGTAACGCTCGACGGTCACAATAGCGTTCATCGATGACAGTTTTGAGACATGCAAATTTTGGAATAGCAGAATCTCCAGCCGATTCATTTGACCTGCAGATGCTCACATGCTCATCGGTCCCACTGCTGTTCACCAATGACACGTGTGAGAAAATGAAACAGATTTTGGGATTCATATGACACATGTTTATCGAAGGTGAGTTGCGCTATCGTAAAGTTGATGGTGTGATGAAAACATACATATATAACTTGAAAACTAATACAAGTGCCATAATATCGAGCGTGCTAGATTTGAACCTGGAATCTTCTGATCAGTAGTCAGACCCGTTATCCGTTGCGCCACACGCCCTGTTCACCTTTGATGCGTTTGCCTAACACTCGTGACACATATTGAAACAATCGAAATACATAGGAATTAAAAGTTAAGTCAATTGAATTCTGGATATTCAGAATTTTGAATTATACTATGCATTGACTGTTTGGCCGTAACGCTCGACGGTCACAATAGCGCTCATCGATAACAGTTTTGAGACATGCAAATTTTGGAATAGCAGAATCTCCAGCCGATTCATTTGACCTGCAGATGCTCACATGCTCATCGGTCCCACTGGTGTTCACCAATGACACGTGTGAGAAAATGAAACAGTTTTTGGGATTCATGTGACACATGTTTATCGAAGGTGAGTTACGCTATCGTAAAGTTGATGTTGTAATGAAAACATACATATATAACTTGAAAATTAATACATGTGCCCTATTATCGAGCGTGCCAAGATTTGAACCTGGAATCTTCTGATCCGTAGTCAGACGCGATATCCGTTGCGCCACACGCCCCGCTCGCCTTTGATGCGTTTGCCTAACACTCGTGACACATATTGAAACAATCGAAATACATAGGAATTAAAAGTTAAGTCAATTGAATTCTGGATATTCAGAATTTTGAATTATAGTATGCGTTGACTGTTTGGCCGTAACGCTCGACGGTCAAAATAGCGTTCATCGATGACAGTTTTGAGACATGCAAATTTTGGAATAGCAGAATCTCCAGCCGATTCATTTGACCTGCAGATGCTCACATGCTCATCGGTCCCACTGGTGTTCACCAATTACACGTGTGAGAAAATGAAGCAGATTTTGGGATTCATATGACACATGTTTATCGAAGGTGTGTTGCGCTATCGTAAAGTTGATGTTGTAATGAAAACATACATATATAACTTGAAAACTAATACATGTACCATAATATCGAGCGTGCTAGAATTTGAACCTGGAATCTTCTGATCCGTAGTCAGACGCGTTATCCGTTGCGCCACACGCCCTGTTCGTCTTTGATGCGTTTGCCTAACACTCGTGACACATTGAAACAATCGAAATACATAGGAATTAAAAGTTAAGTCAATTGAATTCTGGCTATTCAGAATTTTGAATTATAGTATGCGTTGACTGTTTGGCCGTAATGCTCGACGGTCAAAATAGCGTTCATCAATGACAGTTTTGAGACATGCAAATTTTGGAATGGCAGAAACTCCAGCCGATTCATTTGACCTGCAGATGCTCATATGCTCATCGGTCCCACTGGTGTTCACCAATGACACGTGTGAGAAAATGAAACAGTTTTTGGGATTCATATGTCACATGTTTATCGAACGTGAGTTGCGCTATCGTAAAGTTGATGGTGTGATGAAAACATATATATATAACTTGAAAACTAATACATGTGCCATGATATCGAGCGTGCTAGGATTTGAACCAGGAATCTTCTGATCCGTAGTCAGACGCGTTATCCGTTGCGCCACACGCCCTGTTCACCTTTGATGCGCTTGCCCGTGACACATATTGAAACAATCGAAATACATAGGAATTAAAAAGTTAAGTCAATTGAATTCTGGATATTCAGAATTTTGAATTATAGTATTCGTTGACTGCTTGGCCGTAACGCTCGACGATCACAATAGCGTTCATTGATGACAGTTTTGAGACATGCAAATTTTGGAATGGCAGAAACTTCAGCGATTCATTTGACTGCAGATGCTCACATGCTCATCGGTCCCACTGGTGTTCACCAATGACACGTGTGGAGAAAATGAAACAGATCCGTAGTCAGACGCGTTATCCGTTGCGTCACACGCCCTGTTCATCTTTGATGCGTTTCCCTAACACTCGTGACACATATTGAAACAATCGAAATACATAGGAATTAAAAGTTAAGTCAATTGAATTCTGGATATTCACAATTTTGAATTATACTATGCGTTGACTGATTGGCCATAACGCTCGACGGTCACCATAGCGTTCATCGATGACAGTTTTGAGACATGCAAATTTTGGAATGGCAGAATCTCCAGCCGATTCATTTGACCTGCAGATGCTCACATGCTCATCGGTCCCATTGGTGTTCACCAATGACACGTGTGAGAAAATGAAACAGATTTTGGGATTCATATTACACATGTATGTCGAAGGTGAGTTGCTCTATCGTAAAGTTGATGTTGTAATGAAAACACACATATATAACTTGAAAACTAATACATGTGCCCTTATATCGAGCGTGCCAAATTTTGAACCTGGAATCTTCTGATCCGTAGTCAGACGCGATATCCGTTGTGCCACACGCCCTGCTCACCTTTGATGCGTTTGCCTAACACTCGTGACACATATTGAAACAATCGAAATACATAGGAATTAAAAGTTAAGTCAATTGAATTCTAGATATTCTGAATTTTGAATTATAGTATGCGTTGACTGTTTGGCCGTAACGCTCGACGATCACAATAGCGTTCATCGATGACAGTTTTGAGACATGCAAACTTTGGAATGGCAGAAACTCCAGCCGATTCATTTGACATGCAGATGCTCACATGCTCATAGGTCCCACCGGTGTTCACCTATGGCACTTGTGAGAAAATGAAACAGATTTTGGGATTCATGTGACACATGTTTATCGCAGGTGAGTTACTCTGTCTTAAAGTTGATGTTGTGATGAAAACATACATATATAACTTGAAAACTAATACAGAGCGTGCCAGGATTCGGACCTGGAATCTTCAGATCCGTAATCAGCACGTTATCCGTTGCGCCACATGCCCTGTTAGCCTTTGATGCGATTGCCTAACACTCGTGACACGTATTGAAACAATCGAAATACATAGGAATTAAAAGTTAAGTCAATTGAATTCTAGATATTCTGAATTTTGAATTGTAGTATGCGTTGACTGTTTGGCCATAACGCTCGACAATCACAATAGCGTTCATCGATGACAGTTTTGAGACATGCAAACATTGGAATGGCAGAAACTCCAGCCGATTCATTTGACCTGCAGATGCTCACATGCTCATCGGTCCCACTGGTGTTCACCAATGACACGTGTGAGAAAATGAAACAGATATTGGGATTCTTATGACACATGTTTATCGAAGGTGAGTTGCTCTATCGTAAAGTTGATGTTGTAATGAAAACATACATATTTAACTTGAAAACTAATACATGTGCCCTAATATCGAAGGTGCCAAGATTTGAACCTGGAATCTTCTGATCCGTAGTCAGACGCGATATCCGTTGCGCCACACGCCCTGCTCACCTTTGATGCGTTTGCCTAACACTCGTGACACATATTGAAACAATCGAAATACATAGGAATTAAAAGTTAAGTCAATTGAATTCTGGATATTCAGAATTTTGAATTATACTATGCGTTGACTGATTGGCCGTAACCCTCGACGGTCACAATAGCGTTCATCGATGACAGTTTTGAGACATGCAAATTTTGGAATGGCAGAATCTCCAGCCGATTCATTTGACCTGCAGATGCTCACATGCTCATCGATCCCATTGGTGTTCACCAATGACACGTGTGAGAAAATGAAACAGATTTTGGGATTCATATTACACATGTTTATCGAAGGTGAGTTGCGCTATCGTAAAGTTGATGGTGTGATGAAAACATACATATATAACTTGAAAACTAATACATGTGCCATAATATCGAGCGTGCTAGGATTTGAACCTGGAATCTTCTGATCCGTAGTCAGACGCGTTATCCGTTGCGTCACACGCCCTGTTCATCTTTGATGCGTTTGCCTAACACTCGTGACACATATTGAAACAATCGAAATACATAGGAATTAAAAGTTAAGTCAATTGAATTCTGGATATTCAGAATTTTGAATTATACTATGCGTTGACTGATTGGCCGTAACCCTCGACGGTCACAATAGCGTTCATCGATGACAGTTTTGAGACATGCAAATTTTGGAATGGCAGAATCTCCAGCCGATTCATTTGACCTGCAGATGCTCACATGCTCATCGGTCCCATTGGTGTTCACCAATGACACGTGTGAGAAAATGAAACAGATTTTGGGATTCATATTACACATGTTTATCGAAGGTGAGTTGCGCTATCGTAAAGTTGATGGTGTGATGAAAACATACATATATAACTTGAAAACTAATACATGTGCCATAATATCGAGCGTGCTAGGATTTGAACCTGGAATCTTCTGATCCGTAGTCAGACGCGTTATCCGTTGCGTCACACGCCCTGTTCATCTTTGATGCGTTTCCCTAACACTCGTGACACATATTGAAACAATCGAAATACATAGGAATTAAAAGTTAAGTCAATTGAATTCTGGATATTCACAATTTTGAATTATACTATGCGTTGACTGATAGGCCGTAACGCTCGACGGTCACCATAGCGTTCATCGATGACAGTTTTGAGACATGCAAATTTTGGAATGGCAGAATCTCCAGCCGATTCATTTGACCTGCAGATGCTCACATGCTCATCGGTCCCATTGGTGTTCACCAATGACACGTGTGAGAAAATGAAACAGATCCGTAGTCAGACGCGTTATCCGTTGCGTCACACGCCCTGTTCATCTTTGATGCGTTTCCCTAACACTCGTGACACATATTGAAACAATCGAAATACATAGGAATTAAAAGTTAAGTCAATTGAATTCTGGATATTCACAATTTTGAATTATACTATGCGTTGACTGATTGGCCATAACGCTCGACGGTCACCATAGCGTTCATCGATGACAGTTTTGAGACATGCAAATTTTGGAATGGCAGAATCTCCAGCCGATTCATTTGACCTGCAGATGCTCACATGCTCATCGGTCCCATTGGTGTTCACCAATGACACGTGTGAGAAAATGAAACAGATTTTGGGATTCATATTACACATGTATATCGAAGGTGAGTTGCGCTCTCGTAAAGTTGATGGTGTGATGAAAACATACATATATAACTTGAAAACTAATACATGTGCCATAATATCGAGCGTGCTATGATTTGAACCTGGAATCTTCTGATCCGTAGTCAGACGCGTTATCCGTTGCGCCACACGCCCTGTTCACCTTTGATGCGTTTGCCTAACACTCGTGACACATATTGAAACAATCGAAATACATAGGAATTAAAAGTTAAGTCAATTGAATTCTGGATATTCAGAATTTTGAATTATACTATGCGTTGACTGATTGGCCGTAACGCTCGACTGTCATAATAGCGTTCATCGATGACAGTTTTGAGACATGCAAATTTTGGAATGGCAGAATCTCCAGCCGATTCATTTGACCTGCAGATGCTCACATGCTCATCGGTCCCATTGGTGTTCACCAATGACACGTGTGAGAAAATGAAACAGATTTTGCAATTCATATGACACATGTTTATCGAAGGTGAGTTGCGCTATCGTAAAGTTGATGGTGTGATGAAAACATACATATATAACTTGAAAACTAATACATGTGCCATAATATCGAGCGTTCTAGGATTTGAACCTGGAATCTTCTGATCCGTAGTCAGACGCGTTATCCGTTGCGCCACACGCCCTTTTCACCTTTGATACGTTTGCCTAACACTCGTGACACATATTGAAACAATCGAAATACATAGGAATTAAACGTTAAGTCAATTGAATTCTGGATATTCAGAATTTTGAATTATACTATGCATTGACTGTTTGGCCGAAACGCTCGACGGTCACAATAGCGTTTATCGATGACAGTTTTGAGACATGCAAATTTTGGAATGGCAGAATCTCCAGCCGATTCATTTGACCTGCAGATGCTCACATGCTCATCGGTCCCATTGGTGTTCACCAATGACACGTGTGAGAAAATGAAACAGATTTTGGGATTCATATGACACATGTTTATCGAAGGTGAGTTGCGCTATCGTAAAGTTGATGGTGTGATGAAAACATATATATATAACTTGAAAACTAATACATGTGCCATGATATCGAGCGTGCTAGGATTTGAACCAGGAATCTTCTGATCCGTAGTCAGACGCGTTATCCGTTGCGCCACACGCCCTGTTCACCTTTGATGCGCTTGCCTAACACTCGTGACACATATTGAAACAATCGAAATACATAGGAATTAAAAAGTTAAGTCAATTGAATTCTGGATATTCAGAATTTTGAATTATAGTATTCGTTGACTGCTTGGCCGTAACGCTCGACGATCACAATAGCGTTCATTGATGACAGTTTTGAGACATGCAAATTTTGGAATGGCAGAAACTTCAGCCGATTCATTTGACCTGCAGATGCTCACATGCTCATCGGTCCCACTGGTGTTCACCAATGACACGTGTGAGAAAATGAAACAGTTTTTGGGATTCATGTGACACATGTTTATCGAAGGTGAGTTACGCTATCGTAAAGTTGATGTTGTAATGAAAACATACATATATAACTTGAAAATTAATACATGTGCCCTATTATCGAGCGTGCCAAGATTTGAACCTGGAATCTTCTGATCCGTAGTCAGACGCGATATCCGTTGCGCCACACGCCCTGCTCGCCTTTGATGCGTTTGCCTAACACTCGTGACACATATTGAAACAATCGAAATACATAGGAATTAAAAGTTAAGTCAATTGAATTCTGGATATTCAGAATTTTGAATTATAGTATGCGTTGACTGTTTGGCCGTAACGCTCGACGGTCAAAATAGCGTTCATCGATGACAGTTTTGAGACATGCAAATTTTGGAATAGCAGAATCTCCAGCCGATTCATTTGACCTGCAGATGCTCACATGCTCATCGGTCCCACTGGTGTTCACCAATGACACGTGTGAGAAAATGAAGCAGATTTTGGGATTCATATGACACATGTTTATCGAAGGTGAGTTGCGCTATCGTAAAGTTGATGTTGTAATGAAAACATACATATATAACTTGAAAACTAATACATGTACCATAATATCGAGCGTGCTAGGATTAGAACCTGGAATCTTCTGATCCGTAGTCAGACGCGTTATCCGTTGTGCCACACGCCCTGTTCGTCTTTGATGCGTTTGCCTAACACTCGTGACACATTGAAACAATCGAAATACATAGGAATTAAAAGTTAAGTCAATTGAATTCTGGCTATTCAGAATTTTGAATTATAGTATGCGTTGACTGTTTGGCCGTAATGCTCGACGGTCAAAATAGCGTTCATCGATGACAGTTTTGAGACATGCAAATTTTGGAATGGCAGAAACTCCAGCCGATTCATTTGACCTGCAGATGCTCAGATGCTCATATGCTCATCGGTCCCACTGGTGTTCACCAATGAAACGTGTGAGAAAATGAAACAGTTTTTGGGATTCATATGACACATGTTTATCGAACGTGAGTTGCGCTATCGTAAAGTTGATGGTGTGATGAAAACATATATATATAACTTGAAAACTAATACATGTGCCATAATATCGAGCGTGCTAGGATTTTAACCAGGAATCTTCTGATCCGTAGTCAGACGCGTTATCCGTTGCGCCACACGCCCTGTTCACCTTTGATGCGCTTGCCTAACACTCGTGACACATATTGAAACAATCGAAATACATAGGAATTAAAAAGTTAAGTCAATTGAATTCTGGATATTCAGAATTTTGAATTATAGTATTCGTTGACTGCTTGGCCGTAACGCTCGACGATCACAATAGCGTTCATTGATGACAGTTTTGAGACATGCAAATTTTGGAATGGCAGAAACTTCAGCCGATTCATTTGACCTGCAGATGCTCACATGCTCATCGGTCCCACTGGTGTTCACCAATGACACGTGTGAGAAAATGAAACAGTTTTTGGGATTCATGTGACACATGTTTATCGAAGGTGAGTTGCGCAATCGAAAAGTTGATGGTGTGATGAAAACATACATATATAACTTGAAAACTAATACAAGTGCCATAATATCGAGCGTGCTAGGATTTGAACCTGGAATCTTCTGATCCGTAGTCAGACGCGTTATCCGTTGCGCCTCCCGTTGCGCCACACGCCCTGTTCACCTTTGATACGTTTGCCTAACACTCGTGACACATATTGAAACAATCGAAATACATAGGAATTAAAAGTTAAGTCAATTGAATTCTGGATATTCAGAATTTTGAATTATACTATGCATTGACTGTTTGGCCGTGACGCTCGACGGTCACAATAGCGTTCATCGATGACAGTTTTGAGACATGCAAATTTTGGAATGGCAGAATCTCCAGCCGATTCATTTGACCTGCAGATGCTCACATGCTCATCGGTCCCACTGGTGTTCACCAATGACACGTGTGAGAAAATGAAGCAGATTTTAGAATTCATATGGCACATGTTTATCGAAGGTGAGTTGCGCTATCGTAAAGTTGATGTTGTAATGAAAACATACATATATAACTTGAAAACTAATACATGTACCATAATATCGAGCGTGCTAGGATTTGAACCTGGAATCTTCTGATCCGTAGTCAGACGCGTTATCCGTTGCGCCACACGCCCTGTTCATCTTTGATGCGTTTGCCTAACACTCGTGACACATATTGAAACAATCGAAATACATAGGAATTAAAAGTTAAGTCAATTGAATTCTGGCTATTCAGAATTTTGAATTATAGTATGCGTTGACTGTTTGGCCGTAATGCTCGACGGTCAAAATAGCGTTCATCGATGACAGTTTTGAGACATGCAAATTTTGGAATGGCAGAAACTCCAGCCGATTCATTTGACCTGCAGATGCTCATATGCTCATATGCTCATCGGTCCCACTGGTGTTCACCAATGACACGTGTGAGAAAATGAAACAGTTTTTGGGATTCATATGACACATGTTTATCGAAGGTGAGTTGCGCTATCGTAAAGTTGATGTTGTGATGAAAACATACATATATAACTTGAAAACTAATACAAGTGCCATAATATCGAGCGTGCTAGGATTTGAACCTGGAATCTTCTGATCCGTAGTCAGACGGGTTATCCGTTGCGCCACACGCCCTGTTCAACTTTGATACGTTTGCCTAACACTCGTGACACATATTGAAACAATCGAAATACATAGGAATTAAAAGTTAAGTCAATTGAATTCTGGCTATTCAGAATTTTGAATTATAGTATGCGTTGACTGTTTGGCCGTAATGCTCGACGGTCAAAATAGTGTTCATCGATGACAGTTTTGAGACATGCAAATTTTGGAATGGCAGAAACTCCAGCCGATTCATTTGACCTGCAGATGCTCATATGCTCATCGGTCCCACTGGTGTTCACCAATGACACGTGTGAGAAAATGAAACAGATTTTGGGATTCATAGGTCACATGTTTATCGAAGGTGAGTTGCGCAATCGAAAAGTTGATGGTGTGATGAAAACATACATATATAACTTGAAACTAATACAAGTGCCATAATATCGAGCGTGCTAGGATTTGAACCTGGAATCTTCTGATCCGTAGTCAGACGCGTTATCCGTTGCGCCACACGCCCTGTTCGCCTTTGATACGTTTGCCTAACACTCGTGACACATATTGAAACAATCGAAATACATGGGAATTAAAAGTTAAGTCAATTGAATTCTGGATATTCAGAATTTTGAATTATACTATGCATTGACTGTTTGGCCGTAATGCTCGACGGTCACAATAGCGTTCATCGATGACAGTTTTGAGACATGCAAATTTTGGAATAGCAGAATCTCCAGCCGATTCATTTGACCTGCAGATGCTCACATGCTCATCGGTCCCACTGGTGTTCACCAATGACACGTGTGAGAAAATGAAGCAGATTTTGGGATTCATATGACACATGTTTATCGAAGGTGAGTTGCGCTATCGTAAAGTTGATGTTGTAATGAAAACATACATATATAACTTGAAAACTAATACATGTACCATAATATCGAGCGTGCTAGGATTTTAACCTGGAATCTTCTGATCCGTAGTCAGACGCGTTATCCGTTGCGCCACACGCCCTGTTCATCTTTGATACGTTTGCCTAACACTCGTGACACATATTGAAACAATCGAAATACATAGGAATTAAAAGTTAAGTCAATTGAATTCTGGATATTCAGAATTTTGAATTATAGTATGCGTTGACTGTTTGGCCGTAACGCTCGACGGTCAAAATAGTGTTCATCGATGACAGTTTTGAGACATGCAAATTTTGGAATGGCGAAACTCCAGCCGATTCATTTGACCTGCAGATGCTCATATGCTCATCGGTCCCACTGGTGTTCACCAATGACACGTGTGAGAAAATGAAACAGTATTTGGGATTCATATGACACATGTTTATCGAAGGTGAGTTGCGCTATCGTAAAGTTGATGGTGTAATGAAAACATACATATATAACTTGAAAACTAATACATGTACCATAATATCGAGCGTGCTAGGATTTGAACCTGGAATCTTCTGATCCGTAGTCAGACGCGTTATCCGTTGCGCCACACGCCCTGTTCACCTTCGATGCGTTTGCCTAACACTCGTTACACATATTGAAACAATCGAAATACATAGGAATTAAAAGTTAAGTCAATTGAATTCTGGATATTCAGAATTTTGAATTATACTATGCGTTGACTGTTTGGCTGTAACGCTCGACTGTCACAATAGCGTTCATCGATGACAGTTTTGAGACATGCAAATTTTGGAATAGCAGAATCTCCAGCCGATTCATTTGACCTGCAGATGCTCACATGCTCATCGGTCCCTCTGGTGTTCACCAATGACACGTGTGAGAAAATGAAACAGTTTTTGGGATTCATATGAGACATGTTTATCGAAGGTGAGTTGCGCTATCGTAAAGTTGATGTTGTGATGAAAACAAACATATATAACTTGAAAACTAATACATGTGCCATAATACTGAGCGTGCCAGGATTTGAACCAGGAATCTTCTGATCCCTAGTCAGACGCGTTATCCGTTGCGCCCACAACGCCCTGTTAACCTTTGATGCGTTTGCCTAACACTCGTGACACATATTGAAACAATCGAAATACATAGGAGTTAAAAGTTAAGTCAATTGAATTCTGGATATTCAGAATTTTGAATTATACTATGCGTTGACTGATTGGCCGTAATGCTCGACGGTCAAATGGCGTTCATCGATGACAGTTTTGAA
>NW_003144206.1:0-43515 GCF_000003605.2 Saccoglossus kowalevskii | reverse complement strand
CAGTGTATCTGTGTAAATGGTGCTCTTATAGTGTAACCATAGTGTAAATTTGCACTCTCATAGTGTAATCTGTGTAAATGGCACTCTTATAGTGTAATCATAGTGTAAATAGTGATCTTGGCGTAAATGGCACTCTTATAGTGTAATCTGTGTAAATGGTGCTCTTATAGTGTAATCTGTGTAAATGGTGCTCTTATAGTGTAACCATAGTGTAAATAGTGATCTTGCTGTAAATGGCACTCTTATAGTGTAATCTGTGTAAATGGTGCTCTTATAGTGTAATCTGTGTAAATGGCACTCTTATAGTGTAATCTGTGTAAATGGTGCTCTTATAGTGTAACCATAGTGTAAATAGTGATCTTGGCGTAAATGGCACTCTTATAGTGTAATCTGTGTAAATGGCACTGTTATAGTGTAATCTGTGTAAATGGTGCTCTTATGGTGTAACCATAGTGTAAATAGTGATCTTGGCGTAAATGGCACTCTTATAGTGTAATCTGTAAATGGCACTCTTATAGTGTAATCTGTGTAAATGGTGCTCTTATAGTATAACCATAGTGTAAATGGTGATCTTGGCGTAAAATGGCACTCTTATAGTGTAATCTGTGTAAATGGTGCTCTTATAGTGTAACCATAGTGTAAATAGTGATCTTGCTGTAAATGGCGCTCTTATAGTGTAATCTGTGTAAATGGTTCTCTTATAGTGTAACCATAATGTAAATAGTGATCTTGGCGTAAATGGCACTCTTATAGTGTAATCTGTGTAAATGGTGCTCTTATAGTGTAACCATAGTGTAAATAGTGATCTTGCTGTAAATGGCACTCTTATAGTGTAATCTGTAAATGGCACTCTTATAGTGTAATCTGTATAAATGGCACTCTTATAGTGTAATCTGTGTAAATGGTGCTCTTATAGTGTAACCATAGTGTAAATAGTGATCTTGGCGTAAATGGCACTCTTATAGTGTAATCTGTAAATGGCACTCTTATAGTGTAATCTGTGTAAATGGTGCTCTTATAGTATAACCATAGTGTAAATGGTGATCTTGGCGTAAATGGCACTCTTATAGTGTAATCTGTGTAAATGGTGCACTTATAGTGTAACCATAGTGTAAATAGTGATCTTGCTGTAAATTGCGCTCTTATAGTGTAATCTGTGTAAATGGTGCTCTTATAGTGTAACCATAATGTAAATAGTGATCTTGGCGTAAATGGCACTCTTATAGTGTAATCTGTGTAAATGGTGCTCTTATAGTGTAACCATAGTGTAAATAGTGATCTTGGCGTAAATGGCACTCTTATAGTGTAATCTGTGTAAATGGTGCTCTTATAGTGTAACCATAGTGTAAATAGTGATCTTGCTGTAAATGGCACTCTTATAGTGTAATCTGTAAATGGCACTCTTATAGTGTAATCTGTGTAAATGGTGCTGGTGTAAATGGTGTAACCATAGTGTAAATAGTGATCTTGGCGTAAATGGCACTCTTATAGTGTAATCTGTGTAAATGGCACTCTTATAGTGTAATCTGTGTAAATGGTGCTCTTATAGTGTAACCATAGTGTAAATAGTGATCTTGGCGTAAATGGCACTCTGATAGTGTAATCTGTAAATGGCACTCTTATAGTGTAATCTGTGTAAATGGTGCTCTTATAGTATAACCATAGTGTAAATGGTGATCTTGGCGTAAATGGCACTCTTATAGTGTAATCTGTGTAAATGGTGCTCTTATAGTGTAACCATAGTGTAAATAGTGATCTTGCTGTAAATGGCGCTCTTATAGTGTAATCTGTGTAAATGGTGCTCTTATAGTGTAACCATAATGTAAATAGTGATCTTGGTGTAAATGGCACTCTTATAGTGTAATCTGTGTAAATGGTGCTCTTATAGTGTAACCATAGTGTAAATAGTGATCTTGGCGTAAATGGCACTCTTATAGTGTAATCTGTGTAAATGGTGCTCTTATAGTGTAACCATAGTGTAAATAGTGATCTTGCTGTAAATGGCACTCTTGTAGTGTAATCTGTAAATGGCACTCTTATAGTGTAATCTGTGTAAATGGTGCTGGTGTAAATGGTGTAACCATAGTGTAAATAGTGATCTTGGCGTAAATGGCACTCTTATAGTGTAATCTGTGTAAATGGTGCTCTTATAGTGTAATCTGTGTAAATGGTGCTCTTATAGTGTAACCATAGTGTAAATAGTGATCTTGCTGTAAATGGCACTCTTATAGTGTAATCTGTGTAAATGGTGCTCTTATAGTGTAATCTGTGTAAATGGCACTCTTATAGTGTAATCTGTGTAAATGGTGCTCTTATAGTGTAACCATAGTGTAAATAGTGATCTTGGCGTAAATGGCACTCTTATAGTGTAATCTGTGTAAATGGCACTCTTATAGTGTAATCTGTGTAAATGGTGCTCTTATAGTGTAACCATAGTGTAAATAGTGATCTTGGCGTAAATGGCACTCTTATAGTGTAATCTGTAAATGGCACTCTTATAGTGTAATCTGTGTAAATGGTGCTCTTATAGTGTAACCATAGTGTAAATAGTGATCTTTGCGTAAACGGCACTCTTATAGTGTAATCTGTGTAAATGGTGCTCTTATAGTGTAACCATAGTGTAAATAGTGATCTTGGTGTAAATGGCACTCTTATAGTGTAATCTGTGTAAATGGTGCTCTTATAGTGCAACCATAGTGTAAATAGTGATCTTGGTGTAAATGGCACTCTTATAGTGTAATCTGTGTAAATGGTGCTCTTATAGTGTAACCATAGTGTAAATAGTGATCTTGGTGTAAATGGCACTCTTATAGTGTAATCTGTGTAAATGGTGCTCTTATAGTGTAACCATAGTGTAAATAGTGATCTTGGCGTAAATGGCACTCTTATAGTGTAATCTGTAAATGGCACTCTTATAGTGTAATCTGTGTAAATGGTGCTGGTGTAAATGGTGTAACCATAGTGTAAATAGTGATCTTGGCGTAAATGGCACTCTTATAGTGTAATCTGTGTAAATGGTGCTCTTATAGTGTAATCTGTGTAAATGGTGCCCTTATAGTGTAACCATAGTGTAAATAGTGATCTTGCTGTAAATGGCACTCTTATAGTGTAATCTGTGTAAATGGTGCTCTTATAGTGTAATCTGTGTAAATCGCACTCTTATAGTGTAATCTGTGTAAATGGTGCTCTTATAGTGTAACCATAGTGTAAATAGTGATCTTGGCGTAAATGGCACTCTTATAGTGTAATCTGTGTAAATGGCACTCTTATAGTGTAATCTGTGTAATTGGTGCTCTTATAGTGTAACCATAGTGTAAATAGTGATCTTGGCGTAAATGGCACTCTGATAGTGTAATCTGTAAATGGCACTCTTATAGTGTAATCTGTGTAAATGGTGCTCTTATAGTATAACCATAGTGTAAATGGTGATCTTGGCGTAAATGGCACTCTTATAGTGTAATCTGTGTAAATGGTGCTCTTATAGTGTAACCATAGTGTAAATAGTGATCTTGCTGTAAATGGCGCTCTTATAGTGTAATCTGTGTAAATGGTGCTCTTATAGTGTAACCATAATGTAAATAGTGATCTTGGTGTAATGGCACTCTTATAGTGTAATCTGTGTAAATGGTGCTCTTATAGTGTAACCATAGTGTAAATAGTGATCTTGGCGTAAATGGCACTCTTATAGTGTAATCTGTAAATGGCTCTCTTATAGTGTAATCTGTGTAAATGGTGCTGGTGTAAATGGTGTAACCATAGTGTAAATAGTGATCTTGGCGTAAATGGCACTCTTATTGTGTAATCTGTGTAAATGGTGCTCTTATAGTGTAATCTGTGTAAATGGTGCTCTTATAGTTTAACCATAGTGTAAATAGTGATCTTGCTGTAAATGGCACTCTTATAGTGTAATCTGTGTAAATGGTGCTCTTATAGTGTAATCTGTGTAAATGGCACTCTTATAGTGTAATCTGTGTAAATGGTGCTCTTATAGTGTAACCATAGTGTAAATAGTGATCTTGGCGTAAATGGCACTCTTATAGTGTAATCTGTGTAAATGGCACTCTTATAGTGTAATCTGTGTAAATGGTGCTCTTATAGTGTAACCATAGTGTAAATAGTGATCTTGGCGTAAATGCCACTCTTATAGTGTAATCTGTAAATGGCACTCTTATAGTGTAATCTGTGTAAATGGTGCTCTTATAGTATAACCATAGTGTAAATGGTGATCTTGGCGTAAATGGCACTCTTATAGTGTAATCTGTGTAAATGGTGCTCTTAGAGTGTAACCATAGTGTAAATAGTGATCTTGCTGTAAATGGCGCTCTTATAGTGTAATCTGTGTAAATGGTGCTCTTATAGTGTAACCATAATGTAAATAGTGATATTGGCGTAAATGGGACTCTTATAGTGTAATCTGTGTAAATGGTGCTCTTATAGTGTAACCATAGTGTAAATAGTGATCTTGGCGTAAATGGCACTCTTATAGTGTAATCTGTGTAAATGGTGCTCTTATAGTGTAACCATAGTGTAAATAGTGATCTTGCTGTAAATGGCACTCTTATAGTGTAATCTGTAAATGGCACTCTTATAGTGTAATCTGTGTAAATGGCACTCTTATAGTGTAATCTGTGTAAATGGTGCTCTTATAGTGTAACCATAGTGTAAATAGTGATCTTGGCGTAAATGGCACTCTTATAGTGTAATCTGTAAATGGCACTCTTATAGTGTAATCTGTGTAAATGGTGCTCTTATAGTATAACCATAGTGTAAATGGTGATCTTGACGTAAATGGCACTCTTATAGTGTAATCTGTGTAAATGGTGCTCTTATAGTGTAACCATAGTGTAAATAGTGATCTTGCTGTAAATGGCGCTCTTATAGTGTAATCTGTGTAAATGGTGCTCTTATAGTGTAACCATAATGTAAATAGTGATCTTGCTGTAAATGGCACTCTTATAGTGTAATCTGTGTAAATGGTGCTCTTATAGTGTAACCATAGTGTAAATAGTGATCTTGGCGTAAATGGCACTCTTATAGTGTAATCTGTGTAAATGGTGCTCTTATAGTGTAACCATAGTGTAAATAGTGATCTTGCTGTAAATGGCACTCTTATAGTGTAATCTGTAAATGGCACTCTTGTAGTGTAATCTGTGTAAATGGTGCTCTTATAGTGTAACCATAGTGTAAATAGTGATCTTGATGTAAATGGCACTCTTATAGTGTCATCTGTATAAATGGCACTCTTATAGTGTAATCTGTGTAAATGGTGCTCTTATAGTGTAACCATAGTGTAAATGGCACTCTTATAGTGTAATCTGTGTAAATGGCACTCTTATAGTGTAATCATAGTGTAAATAGTGATCTTGGCGTAAATGGCACTCCTATAGTGTAATCTGTGTAAATGGTGCTCTTATAGTGTAATCATAATGTAAATAGTGATCTTGGTGTAAATGGCACTCTTATAGTGTAATCTGTGTAAATGGTGCTCTTATAGTGCAACCATAGTGTAAATAGTGATCTTGGTGTAAATGGCACTCTTATAGTGTAATCTGTGTAAATGGTGCTCTTATAGTGTAACCATAGTGTAAATAGTGATCTTGGCGTAAATGGCACTCTTATAGTGTAATCTGTAAATGGCACTCTTATAGTGTAATCTGTGTAAATGGTGCTGGTGTAAATGGTGTAACCATAGTGTAAATAGTGATCTTGGCGTAAATGGCACTCTTATAGTGTAATCTGTGTAAATGGTGCTCTTATAGTGTAATCTGTGTAAATGGTGCTCTTATAGTGTAACCATAGTGTAAATAGTGATCTTGCTGTAAATGGCACTCTTATAGTGTAATCTGTGTAAATGGTGCTCTTATAGTGTAATCTGTGTAAATGGCACTCTTATAGTGTAATCTGTGTAAATGGTGCTCTTATAGTGTAACCATAGTGTAAATAGTGATCTTGGCGTAAATGGCACTCTTATAGTGTAATCTGTGTAAATGGCACTCTTATAGTGTAATCTGTGTAAATGGTGCTCTTATAGTGTAACCATAGTGTAAATAGTGATCTTGGCGTAAATGGCACTCTTATAGTGTAATCTGTAAATGGCACTCTTATAGTGTAATCTGTGTAAATGGTGCTCTTATAGTATAACCATAGTGTAAATGGCACTCTTGGCGTAAATGGCACTCTTATAGTGATCTTGGTGTAAATGGCACTCTTATAGTGTAACCATAGCGTAAATAGTGATCTTGCTGTAAATGGCGCTCTTATAGTGTAAATGGTGATCTTGGCACTCTTATAGTGTAACCATAATGTAAATAGTGATCTTGGCGTAAATGGCACTCCTATAGTGTAATCTGTGTAAATGGTGCTCTTATAGTGTAACCATATTGTAAATAGTGATCTTGGTGTAAATGGCACTCTTATAGTGTAATCTGTGTAAATGGTGCTCTTATAGTGTAACCATAGTGTAAATAGTGATCTTGCTGTAAATGGCACTCTTATAGTGTAATCTGTAAATGGCACTCTTGTAGTGTAATCTGTGTAAATGGTGCTCTTATAGTGTAATCATAGTGTAAATAGTGATCTTGCTGTAAATGGCACTCTTATAGTGTCATCTGTATAAATGGCACTCTTATAGTGTAATCTGTGTAAATGGTGCTCTTATAGTGTAACCATAGTGTAAATGGCACTCTTTTAGTGTAATCTGTGTAAATGGCACTCTTATAGTGTAATCATAGTGTAAATAGTGATCTTGGCGTAAATGGCACTCCTATAGTGTAATCTGTGTAAATGGTGCTCTTATAGTGTAATCATAATGTAAATAGTGATCTTGGTGTAAATGGCACTCTTATAGTGTAATCTGTGTAAATGGTGCTCTTATAGTGCAACCATAGTGTAAATAGTGATCTTGGTGTAAATGGCACTCTTATAGTGTAATCTGTGTAAATGGTGCTCTTATAGTGTAACCATAGTGTAAATAGTGATCTTGGCGTAAATGGCACTCTTATAGTGTAATCTGTAAATGGCACTCTTATAGTGTAATCTGTGTAAATGGTGCTGGTGTAAATGGTGTAACCATAGTGTAAATAGTGATCTTGGCGTAAATGGCACTCTTATAGTGTAATCTGTGTAAATGGTGCTCTTATAGTGTAATCTGTGTAAATGGTGCTCTTATAGTGTAACCATAGTGTAAATAGTGATCTTGCTGTAAATGGCACTCTTATAGTGTAATCTGTGTAAATGGTGCTCTTATAATGTAATCTGTGTAAATGGCACTCTTATAGTGTAATCTGTGTAAATGGTGCTCTTATAGTGTAACCATAGTGTAAATAGTGATCTTGGCGTAAATGGCACTCTTATAGTGTAATCTGTAAATGGCACTCTTATAGTGTAATCTGTGTAAATGGTGCTCTTATAGTATAACCATAGTGTAAATGGTGATCTTGGCGTAAATGGCACTCTTATAGTGTAATCTGTGTAAATGGTGCTCTTATAGTGTAACCATAGTGTAAATAGTGATCTTGCTGTAAATGGCGCTCTTATAGTGTAATCTGTGTAAATGGTGCTCTTATAGTGTAACCATAATGTAAATAGTGATCTTGGCGTAAATGGCACTCTTATAGTGTAATCTGTGTAAATGGTGCTCTTATAGTGTAACCATAGTGTAAATAGTGATCTTGGCGTAAATGGCACTCTTATAGTGTAATCTGTGTAAATGGTGCTCTTATAGTGTAACCATAGTGTAAATAGTGATCTTGCTGTAAATGGCACTCTTATAGTGTAATCTGTAAATGGCACTCTTATAGTGTAATCTGTGTAAATGGTGCTCTTATAGTGTAACCATAGTGTAAATAGTGATCTTGGCGTAAACGGCACTCTTATAGTGTAATCTGTGTAAATGGTGCTCTTATAGTGTAACCATAGTGTAAATGGCGCTCTTATAGTGTAATCTGTGTAAATGGCACTCTTATAGTATAATCATAGTGTAAATAGCGATCTTGGCGTAAATGGCACTCTTATAGTGTAATCTGTGTAAATGGTGCTCTTATAGTGTAATGATAGTGTAAATAGTGATCTTGGTGTAAATGGCACTCTTATAGTGTAATCTGTGTAAATGGTGCTCTTATAGTGCAACCATAGTGTAAATAGTGATCTTGGTGTAAATGGCACTCTTATAGTGTAATCTGTGTAAATGGTGCTCTTATAGTGTAACCATAGTGTAAATAGTGATCTTGGTTTAAATGGCACTCTTATAGTGTAATCTGTGTAAATGGTGCTCTTATAGTGTAACCATAGTGTAAATAGTGATCTTGGCGTAAATGGCACTCTTATAGTGTAATCTGTAAATGGCACTCTTATAGTGTAATCTGTGTAAATGGTGCTGGTGTAAATGGTGTAACCATAGTGTAAATAGTGATCTTGGCGTAAATGGCACTCTTATAGTGTAATCTGTGTAAATGGTGCTCTTATAGTGTAATCTGTGTAAATGGTGCTCTTATAGTTTAACCATAGTGTAAATAGTGATCTTGCTGTAAATGGCACTCTTATAGTGTAATCTGTGTAAATGGTGCTCTTATAGTGTAATCTGTGTAAATGGCACTCTTATAGTGTAATCTGTGTAAATGGTGCTCTTATAGTGTAACCATAGTGTAAATAGTGATCTTGGCGTAAATGGCACTCTTATAGTGTAATCTGTGTAAATGGCACTCTTATAGTGTAATCTGTGTAAATGGTGCTCTTATAGTGTAACCATAGTGTAAATAGTGATCTTGGCGTAAATGCCACTCTTATAGTGTAATCTGTAAATGGCACTCTTATAGTGTAATCTGTGTAAATGGTGCTCTTATAGTATAACCATAGTGTAAATGGTGATCTTGACGTAAATGGCACTCTTATAGTGTAATCTGTGTAAATGGTGCTCTTATAGTGTAACCATAGTGTAAATAGTGATCTTGCTGTAAATGGCGCTCTTATAGTGTAATCTGTGTAAATGGTGCTCTTATAGTGTAACCATAATGTAAATAGTGATCTTGGCGTAAATGGCACTCTTATAGTGTAATCTGTGTAAATGGTGCTCTTATAGTGTAACCATAGTGTAAATAGTGATCTTGGCGTAAATGGCACTCTTATAGTGTAATCTGTGTAAATGGTGCTCTTATAGTGTAACAATAGTGTAAATAGTGATCTTGCTGTAAATGGCACTCTTATAGTGTAATCTGTAAATGGCACTCTTATAGTGTAATCTGTGTAAATGGCACTCTTATAGTGTAATCTGTGTAAATGGTGCTCTTATAGTGTAACCATAGTGTAATAGTGATCTTGGCGTAATGGCACTCTTATAGTGTAATCTGTAAATGGCACTCTTATAGTGTAATCTGTGTAAATGGTGCTCTTATAGTATAACCATAGTGTAAATGGTGATCTTGGCGTAAATGGCACTCTTATAGTGTAATCTGTGTAAATGGTGCTCTTATAATGTAATCTGTGTAAATGGTGCTCTTATAGTGTAACCATAATGTAAATAGTGATCTTGGCGTAAATGGCACTCTTATAGTGTAATCTGTGTAAATGGTACTCTTATAGTGTAACCATAGTGTAAATAGTGATCTTGCTGTAAATGGCACTCTTATAGTGTAATCTGTGTAAATGGTGCTCTTATAGTGTAACCATAATGTAAATAGTGATCTTGGCGTAAATGGCACTCTTATAGTGTAATATGTGTAAATGGTGCTCTTATAGTGTAACCATAGTGTAAATAGTGATCTTGCTGTAAATGGCACTCTTATAGTGTAATCTGTAAATGGCACTCTTATAGTGTAATCTGTGTAAATGGTGCTCTTATAGTGTAACCATAGTGTAAATAGTGATCTTGCTGTAAATGGCACTCTTATAGTGTCATCTGTATAAATGGCACTCTTATAGTGTAATCTGTGTAAATGGTGCTCTTATAGTGTAACCATAGTGTAAATGGCACTCTTATAGTGTAATCTGTGTAAATGGCACTCTTATAGTGTAATCATAGTGTAAATAGTGATCTTGGCGTAAATGGCACTCTTATAGTGTAATCTGTGTAAATGGTGCTCTTATAGTGTAATCATAGTGTAAATAGTGATCTTGGTGTAAATGGCACTCTTATAGTGTAATCTGTGTAAATGGTGCTCTTATAGTGCAACCATAGTGTAAATGGTGATCTTGGTGTAAATGGCACTCTTATAGTGTAATCTGTGTAAATGGTGCTCTTATAGTGTAACCATAGTGTAAATAGTGATCTTAGCGTAAATGGCACTCTTATAGTGTAATCTGTGTAAATGGTGCTCTTATAGTGTAACCATAGTGTAAATAGTGATCTTGGCGTAAATGGCACTCTTATAGTGTAATCTGTAAATGGCACTCTTATAGTGTAATCTGTAAATGGCACTCTTATAGTGTAAATAGTGATCTTGCTGTAAATGGTGCTCTTATAGTGTAATTGTAGTGTAAATTGTGCTCTTATAGTGTAAATGATACTCTTATAGTGTAACCATAGTGTAAATAGTGATCTTGCTGTAAATGATACTCTTATAGTGTAATCTGTGTAAATGGTGCTCTTATAGTGTAATTTGTGTAAATGGCACTCTTATAGTGTAATCTGTGTAAATGGTGCTCTTATAGTGTAACCATATTGTAAATAGCGATCTTGGCGTAAATGGCACTCTTATAGTGTAATCTGTGTAAATGGTGCTCTTATAGTGTAATCATAGTGTGAATAGTGATCTTGGTGTAAATGGCACTCTTATAGTGTAATCTGTGTAAATGGTGCTCTTATAGTGCAACCATAGTGATCTTGGTGTAAATGGCACTCTTATAGTGTAATCTGTGTAAATGGTGTTCTTATAGTGTAACCATAGTGTAAATGGCACTCTTATAGTGTAATCTGTGTAAATGGCACTCTTATAGTGTAATCATAGTGTAAATAGTGATCTTGGCGTAAATGGCACTCTTATAGTGTAATCTGTGTAAATGGTGCTCTTATAGTGTAATCATAGTGTAAATAGTGATCTTGGTGTAAATGGCACTCTTATAGTGTAATCTGTGTAAATGGTGCTCTTATAGTGCAACCATAGTGTAAATAGTGATCTTGGTGTAAATGGCACTCTTATAGTGTAATCTGTGTAAATGGTGCTCTTATAGTGCAACCATAGTGTAAATGGTGATCTTGGTGTAAATGGCACTCTTATAGTGTAATCTGTGTAAATGGTGCTCTTATAGTGTAACCATAGTGTAAATAGTGATCTTGGCGTAAATGGCACTCTTATAGTGTAATCTGTAAATGGCACTCTTATAGTGTAATCTGTGTAAATGGTGCTGGTGTAAATGGTGTAACCATAGTGTAAATAGTGATCTTGGCGTAAATGGCACTCTTATAGTGTAATCTGTGTAAATGGTGTAACCATAGTGTACCCATAATGTAAATAGTGATCTTGCTGTAAATGGCACTCTTATAGTGTAATCTGTGTAAATGGTGCTCTTATAGTGTAACCATAGTGTAAATAGTGATCTTGGGCGTAAATGGCAGTCTTATAGTGTAATCTGTGTAAATGGTGCTCTTATAGTGTAACCATAGTGTAAATAGTGATCTTGCTGTAAATGGCACTCTTATAGTGTAATCTGTAAATGGCACTCTTGTAGTGTAATCTGTGTAAATGGTGCTCTTATAGTGTAATCATAGTGTAAATAGTGATCTTGCTGTAAATGGCACTCTTATAGTGTCATCTGTATAAATGGCACTCTTATAGTGTAATCTGTGTAAATGGTGCTCTTATAGTGTAACCATAGTGTAAATGGCACTCTTATAGTGTAATCTGTGTAAATGGCACTCTTATAGTGTAATCATAGTGTAAATAGTGATCTTGGCGTAAATGGCACTCCTATAGTGTAATCTGTGTAAATGGTGCTCTTATAGTGTAATCATAATGTAAATAGTGATCTTGGTGTAAATGGCACTCTTATAGTGTAATCTGTGTAAATGGTGCTCTTATAGTGCAACCATAGAGTAAATAGTGATCTTGGTGTAAATGGCACTCTTATAGTGTAATCTGTGTAAATGGTGCTCTTATAGTGTAACCATAGTGTAAATAGTGATCTTGGCGTAAATGGCACTCTTATAGTGTAATCTGTAAATGGCACTCTTATAGTGTAATCTGTGTAAATGGTGCTGGTGTAAATGGTGTAACCATAGTGTAAATAGTGATCTTGGCGTAAATGGCACTCTTATAGTGTAATCTGTGTAAATGGTGCTCTTATAGTGTAATCTGTGTAAATGGTGCTCTTATAGTGTAACCATAGTGTAAAGTAAATAGTGATCTTGCTGTAAATGGCACTCTTATAGTGTAATCTGTGTAAATGGTGCTCTTATAGTGTAATCTGTGTAAATGGCACTCTTATAGTGTAATCTGTGTAAATGGTGCTCTTATAGTGTAACCATAGTGTAAATAGTGATCTTGGCGTAAATGGCACTCTTATAATGTAATCTGTGTAAATGGCACTCTTATAGTGTAATCTGTGTAAATGGTGCTCTTATAGTGTAACCATAGTGTAAATAGTGATCTTGGCGTAAATGGCACTCTTATAGTGTAATCTGTAAATGGCACTCTTATAGTGTAATCTGTGTAAATGGTGCTCTTATAGTATAACCATAGTGTAAATGGTGATCTTGGCGTAAATGGCACTCTTATAGTGTAATCTGTGTAAATGGTGCTCTTATAGTGTAACCATAGTGTAAATAGTGATCTTGCTGTAAATGGCGCTCTTATAGTGTAATCTGTGTAAATGGTGCTCTTATAGTGTAACCATAATGTAAATAGTGATCTTGGCGTAAATGGCACTCTTATTAGTGTAATCTGTGTAAATGGTGCTCTTATAATGTAACCCATAGTGTAAATAGTGATCTTGGGCGTAAATGGCACTCTTATAGTGTAATCTGTGTAAATGGTGCTCTTATAGTGTAACCATAGTGTAAATAGTGACCTTGCTGTAAATGGCACTCTTATAGTGTAATCTGTAAATCGCACTCTTATAGTGTAATCTGTGTAAATGGCACTCTTATAGTGTAATCTGTGTAAATGGTGCTCTTATAGTGTAACCATAGTGTAAATAGTGATCTTGGCGTAAATGGCACTCTTATAGTGTAATCTGTAAATGGCACTCTTATAGTGTAATCTGTGTAAATGGTGCTCTTATAGTATAACCATAGTGTAAATGGTGATCTTGGCGTAAATGGCACTCTTATAGTGTAATCTGTGTAAATGGCGCTCTTATAGTGTAACCATAATGTAAATAGTGATCTTGGCGTAAATGGCACTCTTATAGTGTAATCTGTGTAAATGGTGCTCTTATAGTGTAACCATAGTGTAAATAGTGATCTTGGCGTAAATGGCACTCTTATAGTGTAATCTGTGTAAATGGTGCTCTTATAGTGAAACCATAGTGTAAATAGTGATCTTGCTGTAAATGGCACTCTTATAGTGTAATCTGTAAATGGCACTCTTATAGTGTAATCTGTGTAAATGGTGCTCTTATAGTGTAACCATAGTGTAAATAGTGATCTTGCTGTAAATGGCACTCTTATAGTGTCCTCTGTATAAATGGCACTCTTATAGTGTAATCTGTGTAAATGGTGCTCTTATAGTGTAACCATAGTGTAAATGGCACTCTTATAGTGTAATCTGTGTAAATGGCACTCTTATAGTGTAATCATAGTGTAAATAGTGATCTTGGCGTAAATGGCACTCCTATAGTGTAATCTGTGTAAATGGTGCTCTTATAGTGTAATCATAGTGTAAATAGTGATCTTGGTGTAAATGGCACTCTTATAGTGTAATCTGTGTAAATGGTGCTCTTATAGTGCAACCATAGTGTAAATAGTGATCTTGGTGTAAATGGCACTCTTATAGTGCAATCTGTGTAAATAGTGCTCTTATAGTGTAACCATAGTGTAAATAGTGATCTTGGCGTAAATGGCACTCTTATAGTGTAATCTGTAAATGGCACTCTTATAGTGTAATCTGTGTAAATGGTGCTGGTGTAAATGGTGTAACCATAGTGTAAATAGTGATCTTGGCGTAAATGGCACTCTTATAGTGTAATCTGTGTAAATGGTGCTCTTATAGTGTAATCTGTGTAAATGGTGCTCTTATAGTGTAACCATAGTGTAAATAGTGATCTTGCTGTAAATGGCACTCTTATAGTGTAATCTGTGTAAATGGTGCTCTTATAGTGTAATCTGTGTAAATGGCACTCTTATAGTGTAATTTGTGTAAATGGTGCTCTTATAGTGTAACCATAGTGTAAATAGTGATCTTGGCGTAAATGGCACTCTTATAGTGTAATCTGTGTAAATGGCACTCTTATAGTGTAATCTGTGTAAATGGTGCTCTTATAGTGTAACCATAGTGTAAATAGTGATCTTGGCGTAAATGGCACTCTTATAGTGTAATCTGTAAATGGCACTCTTATAGTGTAATCTGTGTAAATGGTGCTCTTATAGTATAACCATAGTGTAAATGGTGATCTTGGCGTAAATGGCACTCTTATAGTGTAATCTGTGTAAATGGTGCTCTTATAGTGTAACCATAGTGTAAATAGTGATCTTGCTGTAAATGGCGCTCTTATAGTGTAATCTGTGTAAATGGTGCTCTTATAGTGTAACCATAGTGTAAATAGTGATCTTGGCGTAAATGGCACTCTTATAGTGTAATCTGTGTAAATGGTGCACTTATAGTGTAACCATAGTGTAAATAGTGATCTTGCTGTAAATGGCACTCTTATAGTGTAATCTGTAAATGGCACTCTTACAGTGTAATCTGTGTAAATGGTGCTCTTATAGTGTAATCTGTGTAAATGGCACTCTTATAGTGTAATCTGTGTAAATGGTGCTCTTATAGTGTAACCATAGTGTAAATAGTGATCTTGGCGTAAATGGCACTCTTATAGTGTAATCTGTGTAAATGGCACTGTTATAGTGTAATCTGTGTAAATGGTGCTCTTATAGTGTAACCATAGTGTAAATAGTGATCTTGGCGTAAATGGCACTCTTATAGTGTAATCTGTAAATGGCACTCTTATAGTGTAATCTGTGTAAATGGTGCTCTTATAGTATAACCATAGTGTAAATGGTGATCTTGGCGTAAATGGCACTCTTATAGTGTAATCTGTGTAAATGGTGCTCTTATAGTGTAACCATAGTGTAAATAGTGATCTTGCTGTAAATGGCGCTCTTATAGTGTAATCTGTGTAAATGGTTCTCTTATAGTGTAACCATAATGTAAATAGTGATCTTGGCGTAAATGGCACTCTTATAGTGTAATCTGTGTAAATGGTGCTCTTATAGTGTAACCATAGTGTAAATAGTGACCTTGCAGTAAATGGCACTCTTATAGTGTAATCTGTAAATGGCACTCTTATAGTGTAATCTGTGTAAATGGCACTCTTATAGTGTAATCTGTGTAAATGGTGCTCTTATAGTGTAACCATAGTGTAAATAGTGATCTTGGCGTAAATGGCACTCTTATAGTGTAATCTGTAAATGGCACTCTTATAGTGTAATCTGTGTAAATGGTGCTCTTATAGTATAACCATAGTGTAAATGGTGATCTTGGCGTAAATGGCACTCTTATAGTGTAATCTGTGTAAATGGTGCACTTATAGTGTAACCATAGTGTAAATAGTGATCTTGCTGTAAATTGCGCTCTTATAGTGTAATCTGTGTAAATGGTGCTCTTATAGTGTAACCATAATGTAAATAGTGATCTTGGCGTAAATGGCACTCTTATAGTGTAATCTGTGTAAATGGTGCTCTTATAGTGTAACCATAGTGTAAATAGTGATCTTGGCGTAAATGGCACTCTTATAGTGTAATCTGTGTAAATGGTGCTCTTATAGTGTAACCATAGTGTAAATAGTGATCTTGCTGTAAATGGCACTCTTATAGTGTAATCTGTAAATGGCACTCTTATAGTGTAATCTGTGTAAATGGTGCTCTTATAGTGTAACCATAGTGTAAATAGTGATCTTGCTGTAAATGGCACTCTTATAGTGTCATCTGTATAAATGGCACTCTTATAGTGTAATCTGTGTAAATGGTGCTCTTATAGTGTAACCATAGTGTGAATGGCACTCTTATAGTGTAATCTGTGTAAATGGCACTCTTATAGTGTAATCATAGTGTAAATAGTGATCTTGGCGTAAATGGCACTCTTATAGTGTAATCTGTGTAAATGGTGCTCTTATAGTGTAATCATAGTGTAAATAGTGATCTTGGTGTAAATGGCACTCTTATAGTGTAATCTGTGTAAATGGTGCTCTTATAGTGCAACCATAGTGTAAATAGTGATCTTGGTGTAAATGGCACTCTTATAGTGTAATCTGTGTAAATGGTGCTCTTATAGTGTAACCATGGTGTAAATAGTGATCTTGGCGTAAATGGCACTCTTATAGTGTAATATGTAAATGGCACTCTTATAGTGTAATCTGTGTAAATGGTGCTGGTGTAAATGGTGTAACCATAGTGTAAATAGTGATCTTGGCGTAAATGGCACTCTTATAGTGTAATCTGTGTAAATGGTGCTCTTATAGTGTAATCTGTGTAAATGGTGCTCTTATAGTGTAACCATAGTGTAAATAGTGATCTTGCTGTAAATGGCACTCTTATAGTGTAATCTGTGTAAATGGTGCTCTTATAGTGTAATCTGTGTAAATGGCACTCTTATAGTGTAATCTGTGTAAATGGTGCTCTTATAGTGTAACCATAGTGTAAATAGTGATCTTGGCGTAAATGGCACTCTTATAGTGTAATCTGTGTAAATGGCACTCTTATAGTGTAATCTGTGTAACTGGTGCTCTTATAGTGTAACCATAGTGTAAATAGTGATCGTGGCGTAAATGGCACTCTTATAGTGTAATCTGTAAATGGCACTCTTATAGTGTAATCTGTGTAAATGGTGCTCTTATAGTATAACCATAGTGTAAATGGTGATCTTGGCGTAAATGGCACTCTTATAGTGTAATCTGTGTAAATGGTGCTCTTATAGTGTAACCATAGTGTAAATAGTGATCTTGCTGTAAATGGCGCTCTTATAGTGTAATCTGTGTAAATAGTGCTCTTATAGTGTAACCATAATGTAAATAGTGATCTTGGCGTAAATGGCACTCTTATAGTGTAATCTGTGTAAATGGTGCTCTTATAGTGTAACCATAGTGTAAATAGTGATCTTGCTGTAAATGGCACTCTTATAGTGTAATCTGTAAATGGCACTCTTATAGTGTAATCTGTGTAAATGGTGCTCTTATAGTGTAACCATAGTGTAAATAGTGATCTTGCTGTAAATGGCACTCTTATAGTGTCATCTGTATAAATGGCACTCTTATAGTGTAATCTGTGTAAATGGTGCTCTTATAGTGTAACCATAGTGTAAATGGCACTCTTATAGTGTAATCTGTGTAAATGGCACTCTTATAGTGTAATCATAGTGTAAATAGTGATCTTGGCGTAAATGGCACTCTTATAGTGTAATCTGTGTAAATGGTGCTCTTATAGTGTAACCATAGTGTAAATAGTGATCTTGGTGTAAATGGCACTCTTATAGTGTAATCTGTGTAAATGGTGCTCTTATAGTGTAACCATAGTGTAAATAGTGATCTTGGCGTAAATGGCACTCTTATAGTGTAATCTGTAAATGGCACTCTTATAGTGTAATCTGTGTAAATGGTGCTGGTGTAAATGGTGTAACCATAGTGTAAATAGTGATCTTGGCGTAAATGGCACTCTTATAGTGTAATCTGTGTAAATGGTGCTCTTATAGTGTAATCTGTGTAAATGGTGCTCTTATAGTGTAAACATAGTGTAAATAGTGATCTTGCTGTAAATGGCACTCTTATAGTGTAATCTGTGTAAATGGTGCTCTTATAGTGTAATCTGTGTAAATGGCACTCTTATAGTGTAATCTGTGTAAATGGTGCTCTTATAGTGTAACCATAGTGTAAATAGTGATCTTGGCGTAAATGGCACTCTTATAGTGTAATCTGTGTAAATGGCACTGTTATAGTGTAATCTGTGTAAATGGTGCTCTTATAGTGTAACCATAGTGTAAATAGTGATCTTGGCGTAAATGGCACTCTTATAGTGTAATCTGTAAATGGCACTCTTATAGTGTAATCTGTGTAAATGGTGCTCTTATAGTATAACCATAGTGTAAATGGTGATCTTGGCGTAAATGGCACTCTTATAGTGTAATCTGTGTAAATGGTGCTCTTATAGTGTAACCATAGTGTAAATAGTGATCTTGCTGTAAATGGCGCTCTTATAGTGTAATCTGTGTAAATGGTTCTCTTATAGTGTAACCATAATGTAAATAGTGATCTTGGCGTAAATGGCACTCTTATAGTGTAATCTGTGTAAATGGTGCTCTTATAGTGTAACCATAGTGTAAATAGTGATCTTGCTGTAAATGGCACTCTTATAGTGTAATCTGTAAATGGCACTCTTATAGTGTAATCTGTATAAATGGCACTCTTATAGTGTAATCTGTGTAAATGGTGCTCTTATAGTGTAACCATAGTGTAAATAGTGATCTTGGCGTAAATGGCACTCTTATAGTGTAATCTGTAAATGGCACTCTTATAGTGTAATCTGTGTAAATGGTGCTCTTATAGTATAACCATAGTGTAAATAGTGATCTTGCTGTAAATTGCGCTCTTATAGTGTAATCTGTGTAAATGGTGCTCTTATAGTGTAACCATAATGTAAATAGTGATCTTGGCGTAAATGGCACTCTTATAGTGTAATCTGTGTAAATGGTGCTCTTATAGTGTAACCATAGTGTAAATAGTGATCTTGGCGTAAATGGCACTCTTATAGTGTAATCTGTGTAAATGGTGCTCTTATAGTGTAACCATAGTGTAAATAGTGATCTTGCTGTAAATGGCACTCTTATAGTGTAATCTGTAAATGGCACTCTTATAGTGTAATCTGTGTAAATGGTGCTGGTGTAAATGGTGTAACCATAGTGTAAATAGTGATCTTGGCGTAAATGGCACTCTTATAGTGTAATCTGTGTAAATGGTGCTCTTATAGTGTAATCTGTGTAAATGGTGCTCTTATAGTGTAAACATAGTGTAAATAGTGATCTTGCTGTAAATGGCACTCTTATAGTGTAATCTGTGTAAATGGTGCTCTTATAGTGTAATCTGTGTAAATGGCACTCTTATAGTGTAATCTGTGTAAATGGTGCTCTTATAGTGTAACCACAGTGTAAATAGTGATCTTGGCGTAAATGGCACTCTTATAGTGTAATCTGTGTAAATGGCACTGTTATAGTGTAATCTGTGTAAATGGTGCTCTTATAGTGTAACCATAGTGTAAATAGTGATCTTGGCGTAAATGGCACTCTTATAGTGTAATCTGTAAATGGCACTCTTATAGTGTAATCTGTGTAAATGGTGCTCTTATAGTATAACCATAGTGTAAATGGTGATCTTGGCGTAAATGGCACTCTTATAGTGTAATCTGTGTAAATGGTGCTCTTATAGTGTAACCATAGTGTAAATAGTGATCTTGCTGTAAATGGCGCTCTTATAGTGTAATCTGTGTAAATGGTTCTCTTATAGTGTAACCATAATGTAAATAGTGATCTTGGCGTAAATGGCACTCTTATAGTGTAATCTGTGTAAATGGTGCTCTTATAGTGTAACCATAATGTAAATAGTGATCTTGGCGTAAATGGCACTCTTATAGTGTAATCTGTGTAAATGGTGCTCTTATAGTGTAACCATAGTGTAAATAGTGATCTTGCTGTAAATGGCACTCTTATAGTGTAATCTGTAAATGGCACTCTTATAGTGTAATCTGTGTAAATGGTGCTCTTATAGTGTAACCATAGTGTAAATAGTGATCTTGCTGTAAATGGCACTCTTATAGTGTCATCTGTATAAATGGCACTCTTATAGTGTAATCTGTGTAAATGGTGCTCTTATAGTGTAACCATAGTGTAAATGGCACTCTTATAGTGTAATCTGTGTAAATGGCACTCTTATAGTGTAATCATAGTGTAAATAGTGATCTTGGCGTAAATGGCACTCTTATAGTGTAATCTGTGTAAATGGTGCTCTTATAGTGTAACCATAGTGTAAATAGTGATCTTGGTGTAAATGGCACTCTTATAGTGTAATCTGTGTAAATGGTGCTCTTATAGTGTAACCATAGTGTAAATAGTGATCTTGGCGTAAATGGCACTCTTATAGTGTAATCTGTAAATGGCACTCTTATAGTGTAATCTGTGTAAATGGTGCTGGTGTAAATGGTGTAACCATAGTGTAAATAGTGATCTTGGCGTAAATGGCACTCTTATAGTGTAATCTGTGTAAATGGTGCTCTTATAGTGTAATCTGTGTAAATGGTGCTCTTATAGTGTAAACATAGTGTAAATAGTGATCTTGCTGTAAATGGCACTCTTATAGTGTAATCTGTGTAAATGGTGCTCTTATAGTGTAATCTGTGTAAATGGCACTCTTATAGTGTAATCTGTGTAAATGGTGCTCTTATAGTGTAACCATAGTGTAAATAGTGATCTTGGCGTAAATGGCACTCTTATAGTGTAATCTGTGTAAATGGCACTGTTATAGTGTAATCTGTGTAAATGGTGCTCTTATAGTGTAACCATAGTGTAAATAGTGATCTTGGCGTAAATGGCACTCTTATAGTGTAATCTGTAAATGGCACTCTTATAGTGTAATCTGTGTAAATGGTGCTCTTATAGTATAACCATAGTGTAAATGGTGATCTTGGCGTAAATGGCACTCTTATAGTGTAATCTGTGTAAATGGTGCTCTTATAATGTAATCTGTGTAAATGGTGCTCTTATAGTGTAACCATAATGTAAATAGTGATCTTGGCGTAAATGGCACTCTTATAGTGTAATCTGTGTAAATGGTACTCTTATAGTGTAACCATAGTGTAAATAGTGATCTTGCTGTAAATGGCGCTCTTATAGTGTAATCTGTGTAAATGGTGCTCTTATAGTGTAACCATAATGTAAATAGTGATCTTGGCGTAAATGGCACTCTTATAGTGTAATCTGTGTAAATGGTGCTCTTATAGTGTAACCATAGTGTAAATAGTGATCTTGGCGTAAATGGCACTCTTATAGTGTAATCTGTGTAAATGGTGCTCTTATAGTGTAACCATAGTGTAAATAGTGATCTTGCTGTAAATGGCACTCTTATAGTGTAATCTGTAAATGGCACTCTTATAGTGTAATCTGTGTAAATGGTGCTCTTATAGTGTAACCATAGTGTAAATAGTGATCTTGCTGTAAATGGCACTCTTATAGTGTCATCTGTATAAATGGCACTCTTATAGTGTAATCTGTGTAAATGGTGCTCTTATAGTGTAACCATAGTGTAAATGGCACTCTTATAGTGTAATCTGTGTAAATGGCACTCTAATAGTGTAATCATAGTGTAAATAGTGATCTTGGCGTAAATGGCACTCCTATAGTGTAATCTGTGTAAATGGTGCTCTTATAGTGTAATCATAGTGTAAATAGTGATCTTGCTGTAAATGGCACTCTTATAGTGTAATCTGTGTAAATGGTGCTCTTATAGTGCAACCATAGTGTAAATGGTGATCTTGGTGTAAATGGCACTCTTATAGTGTAATCTGTAAATGGCACTCTTATAGTGTAATCTGTGTAAATGGTGCTCTTATAGTGTAACCATAGTGTAAATAGTGATCTTGCTGTAAATGGCACTCTTATAGTGTCATCTGTATAAATGGCACTCTTATAGTGTAATCTGTGTAAATGGTGCTCTTATAGTGTAACCATAGTGTAAATGGCACTCTTATAGTGTAATCTGTGTAAATGGCACTCTAATAGTGTAATCATAGTGTAAATAGTGATCTTGGCGTAAATGGCCCTCCTATAGTGTAATCTGTGTAAATGGTGCTCTTATAGTGCAACCATAGTGTAAATAGTGATCTTGGTGTAAATAGCACTCTTATAGTGTAATCTGTGTAAATGGTGCTCTTATAGTGTAACCATAGTGTAAATAGTGATCTTGGTGTAAATGGCACTCTTATAGTGTAATCTGTGTAAATGGTGCTCTTATAGTGTAACCATAGTGTAAATAGTGATCTTGGCGTAAATGGCACTCTTATAGTGTAATCTGTAAATGGCACTCTTATAGTGTAATCTGTGTAAATGGTGCTGGTGTAAATGGTGTAACCATAGTGTAAATAGTGATCTTGGCGTAAATGGCACTCTTATAGTGTAATCTGTGTAAATGGCACTCTTATAGTGTAATCTGTGTAAATGGTGCTCTTATAGTGTAACCATAGTGTAAATAGTGATCTTGGCGTAAATGGCACTCTGATAGTGTAATCTGTAAATGGCACTCTTATAGTGTAATCTGTGTAAATGGTGCTCTTATAGTATAACCATAGTGTAAATGGTGATCTTGGCGTAAATGGCACTCTTATAGTGTAATCTGTGTAAATGGTGCTCTTATAGTGTAACCATAGTGTAAATAGTGATCTTGCTGTAAATGGCGCTCTTATAGTGTAATCTGTGTAAATGGTGCTCTTATAGTGTAACCATAATGTAAATAGTGATCTTGGTGTAAATGGCACTCTTATAGTGTAATCTGTGTAAATGGTGCTCTTATAGTGTAACCATAGTGTAAATAGTGATCTTGGCGTAAATGGCACTCTTATAGTGTAATCTGTGTAAATGGTGCTCTTATAGTGTAACCATAGTGTAAATAGTGATCTTGCTGTAAATGGCACTCTTATAGTGTAATCTGTGTAAATGGTGCTCTTATAGTGCAACCATAGTGTAAATAGTGATCTTGGCGTAAATGGCACTCTTATAGTGCAATCTGTAAATGGCACTCTTATAGTGTAATCTGTGTAAACGGTGCTCTTATAGTGTAACCATAATGTAAATAGTGATCTTGGCGTAAATGGCACTCTTATAGTGTAATCTGTGTAAATGGTGCTCTTATAGTGTAACCATAGTGCAAATAGTGATCTTGCTCTAAATGGCACTCTTATAGTGTAATCTGTGTAAATGGCACTCTTATAGTGTAATCTGCGTAAATGGTGCTCTTATAGTGTAACCATAGTGTAAATAGTGATATTGGCGTAAATGGCACTCTTATAGTGTAATCTGTGTAAATGGTGCTCTTATAGTGTAACCATAGTGTAAATAGTGATCTTGCTGTAAATGGCACTCTTATAGTGTAATCTGTGTAAATGGTGCTCTTAGAGTGTAACCATAATGTAAATAGTGATCTTGGCGTAAATGGCACTCTTATAGTGTAATCTGTGTAAATGGTGCTCTTATAGTGTAACCATAGTGTAAATAGTGATCTTGGCGTAAATGGCACTCTTATAGTGTAATCTGTAAATAGCACTCTTATAGTGTAATCTGTGTAAATGTTGCTCTTATAGTGTAACCATAGTGTAAATAGTGATCTTGCTGTAAATGGCGCTCTTATAGTGTAATCTGTGTAAATGGTGCTCTTATAGTGTAACCATAATGTAAATAGTGATTTTGGCGTAAATGGCACTCTTATAGTGTAATCTGTGTAAATGGTGCTCTTATAGTGTAACCATGGTGTAAATAGTGATCTTGGCGTAAATGGCACTCTTATAGTGTAATCTGTAAATAGCACTCTTATAGTGTAATCTGTGTAAATGGTGCTCTTATAGTGTAACCAATAGTGTAAATAGTGATCTTGGCGTAAATGGCACTCTTATAGTGTAATCTGTGTAAATGGTGTTCTTATAGTGTAACCATATTGTAAATAGTGATTCTTGGTGTAAATGGCACTCTTATAGTGTAATCTGTGTAAATGGTGCTCTTATAGTGTAACCATAGTGTAAATAGTGATCTTGGCGTAAATGGCACTCTTATAGTGTAATCTGTAAATGGCACTCTTATAGTGTAATCTGTGTAAATGGTGCTCTTATAGTATAACCATAGTGTAAATAGTGATCTTGCTGTAAATTGCGCTCTTATAGTGTAATCTGTGTAAATGGTGCTCTTATAGTGTAACCATAATGTAAATAGTGATCTTGGCGTAAATGGCACTCTTATAGTGTAATCTGTGTAAATGGTGCTCTTATAGTGTAACCATAGTGTAAATAGTGATCTTGGCGTAAATGGCACTCTTATAGTGTAATCTGTGTAAATGGTGCTCTTATAGTGTAACCATAGTGTAAATAGTGATCTTGCTGTAAATGGCACTCTTATAGTGTAATCTGTAAATGGCACTCTTATAGTGTAATCTGTGTAAATGGTGCTCTTATAGTGTAACCATAGTGTAAATAGTGATCTTGCTGTAAATGGCACTCTTATAGTGTCATCTGTATAAATGGCACTCTTATAGTGTAATCTGTGTAAATGGTGCTCTTATAGTGTAACCATAGTGTGAATGGCACTCTTATAGTGTAATCTGTGTAAATGGCACTCTTATAGTGTAATCATAGTGTAAATAGTGATCTTGGCGTAAATGGCACTCTTATAGTGTAATCTGTGTAAATGGTGCTCTTATAGTGTAATCATAGTGTAAATAGTGATCTTGGTGTAAATGGCACTCTTATAGTGTAATCTGTGTAAATGGTGCTCTTATAGTGCAACCATAGTGTAAATAGTGATCTTGGTGTAAATGGCACTCTTATAGTGTAATCTGTGTAAATGGTGCTCTTATAGCGTAACCATGGTGTAAATAGTGATCTTGGCGTAAATGGCACTCTTATAGTGTAATCTGTAAATGGCACTCTTATAGTGTAATCTGTGTAAATGGTGCTGGTGTAAATAGTGTAACCATAGTGTAAATAGTGATCTTGGCGTAAATGGCACTCTTATAGTGTAATCTGTGTAAATGGTGCTCTTATAGTGTAATCTGTGTAAATGGTGCTCTTATAGTGTAACCATAGTGTAAATAGTGATCTTGCTGTAAATGGCACTCTTATAGTGTAATCTGTGTAAATGGTGCTCTTATAGTGTAATCTGTGTAAATGGTGCTCTTATAGTGTAATCTGTGTAAATGGTGCTCTTATAGTGTAACCATAGTGTAAATAGTGATCTTGGCGTAAATGGCACTCTTATAGTGTAATCTGTGTAAATGGCACTCTTATAGTGTAATCTGTGTAACTGGTGCTCTTATAGTGTAACCATAGTGTAAATAGTGGTCGTGGCGTAAATGGCACTCTTATAGTGTAATCTGTAAATGGCACTCTTATAGTGTAGTCTGTGTAAATGGTGCTCTTATAGTATAACCATAGTGTAAATGGTGATCTTGGCGTAAATGGCACTACTTATAGTGTAATCTGTGTAAATGGTGCTCTTATAGTGTAACCATATTGTAAATAGTGATCTTGGTGTAAATGGCACTCTTATAGTGTAATCTGTGTAAATGGTGCTCTTATAGTGTAACCATAGTGTAAATAGTGATCTTGCTGTAAATGGCACTCTTATAGTGTAATCTGTGTAAATGGTGCTCTTATAGTGCAACCATAGTGTAAATAGTGATCTTGCTGTAAATGGCACTCTTATAGTGTAATCTGTGTAAATGGTGCTCTTATAGTGCAACCATAGTGTAAATGGTGATCTTGGTGTAAATGGCACTCTTATAGTGTAATCTGTGTAAATGGTGCTCTTATAGTGTAACCATAGTGTAAATAGTGATCTTGCTGTAAATGGCACTCTTATAGTGTAATCTGTGTAAATGGTGCTCTTATAGTGTAACCATAGTGTAAATAGTGATCTTGGCGTAAATAGCACTCTTATAGTGTAATCTGTAAATGGCACTCTTATAGTGTAATCTGTGTAAATGGTGCTCATATAGTGTAACCATAATGTAAATAGTGATCTTGGCGTAAATGGCACTCTTATAGTGTAATCTGTGTAAATGGTGCTCTTATAGTGTAACCATAGTGTATATAGTGATCTTGCTCTAAATGGCACTCTTATAGTGTAATCTGTGTAAATCGCACTCTTATAGTGTAATCTGCGTAAATAGTGCTCTTATAGTGTAACCATAGTGTAAATAGTGATCTTGGCGTAAATGGCACTCTTATAGTGTAATCTGTGTAAATGGTGCTCTTATAGTGTAACCATAGTGTAAATAGTGATCTTGCTGTAAATGGCGCTCTTATAGTGTAATCTGTGTAAATGGTGCTCTTATAGTGTAACCATAATGTAAATAGTGATTTTGGCGTAAATGGCACTCTTATAGTGTAATCTGTGTAAATGGTGCTCTTATAGTGTAACCATAGTGTAAATAGTGATCTTGGCGTAAATGGCACTCTTATAGTGTAATCTGTAAATAGCATTCTTATAGTGTAATCTGTGTAAATGGTGCTCTTATAGTGTAACCATAGTGTAAATAGTGATCTTGGCGTAAATGGCACTCTTATAGTGTAATCAGTGTAAATGGTGCTCTTACAGTGTAACCATAGTGTATATAGTGATCTTGGCGTAAATGGCACTCATATAGTGTAATCTGTAAATGGCACTCTTAAAGTGTAATCTGTGTAAATGGTGCTCTTATAGTGTAACCATAGTGTAAATAGTGATCTTGCTGTAAATGGCACTCTGATAGTGTAATCTGTATAAATGGCACTCTTATAGTGTAATCTGTGTAAATGGCACTCTTATAGTGTAATCTGTGTAAATGGTGCTCTGATAGTGTAACCATAGTGTAAATAGTGATCTTGGCGTAAATGGCACTCTTATAGTGTAATCTGTGTAAATGGTGCTCTTATAGTGTAACCATAGTGTAAATGGCACTCTTATAGTGTAATCTGTGTAAATGGCACTCTTAGTGTAATCATAGTGTAAATAGTGATCTTGGTGTAAATGGCACTCTTATAGTGTAATCTGTGTAAATGGCACTCTTATAGTGTAATCTGTGTAAATGGTGATCTTGGCACTCTTATAGTGTAACCATAGTGTAAATAGTGATCTTGGCACTCTTATAGTGTAATCTGTGTAAATGGTGCTCTTATAGTGTAACCATATTGTAAATAGTGATCTTGGTGTAAATGGCACTCTTATAGTGTAATCTGTGTAAATGGTGCTCTTATAGTGTAACCATAGTGTAAATAGTGATCTTGCTGTAAATGGCACTCTTATAGTGTAATCTGTGTAAATGGTGCTCTTATAGTGCAACCATAGTGTAAATAGTGATCTTGCTCTAAATGGCACTCTTATAGTGTAATCTGTGTAAATGGCACTCTTATAGTGCAACCATAGTGTAAATAGTGATCTTGGTGTAAATGGCACTCTTTATAGTGCAATCTGTGTAAATAGTGCTCTTATAGTGTAACCATAGTGTAAATAGTGATCTTGGCGTAAATGCCACTCTTATAGTGTAATCTGTAAATGCCACTCTTATAGTGTAATCTGTGTAAATGGTGCTGGTGTAAATGGTGTAACCATAGTGAAAATAGTGATCTTGGCGTAAATGGCACTCTTATAGTGTAATCTGTGTAAATGGTGCTCTTATAGTGTAATCTGTGTAAATGGTGCTCTTATAGTGTAACCATAGTGTAAATAGTGATCTTGCTGTAAATGGCACTCTTATAGTGTAATCTGTGTAAATGGTGCTCTTATAGTGTAATCTGTGTAAATGGCACTCTTATAGTGTAATTTGTGTAAATGGTGCTCTTATAGTGTAACCATAGTGTAAATAGTGATCTTGGCGTAAATGGCACTCTTATAGTGTAATCTGTGTAAATGGCACTCTTATAGTGTAATCTGTGTAAATGGTGCTCTTATAGTGTAACCATAGTGTAAATAGTGATCTTGGCGTAAATGGCACTCTTATAGTGTAATCTGTAAATGGCACTCTTATAGTGTAATCTGTGTAAATGGTGCTCTTATAGTATAACCATAGTGTAAATGGTGATCTTGGCGTAAATGGCACTCTTATAGTGTAATCTGTGTAAATGGTGCTCTTATAGTATAACCATAGTGTAAATGGTGATCTTGGCGTAAATGGCACTCTTATAGTGTAATCTGTGTAAATGGTGCTCTTATAGTGTAACCATAGTGTAAATAGTGATCTTGCTGTAAATGGCGCTCTTATAGTGTAATCTGTGTAAATGGTGCTCTTATAGTGTAACCATAATGTAAATAGTGATCTTGGCGTAAATGGCACTCTTATAGTGTAATCTGTGTAAATGGTGCTCTTATAGTGTAACCATAGTGTAAATAGTGATCTTGCTGTAAATGGCACTCTTATAGTGTAATCTGTAAATGGCACTCTTATAGTGTAATCTGTGTAAATGGTGCTCTTATAGTGTAACCATAGTGTAAATAGTGATCTTGCTGTAAATGGCACTCTTATAGTGTCATCTGTATAAATGGCACTCTTATAGTGTAATCTGTGTAAATGGTGCTCTTATAGTGTAACCATAGTGTAAATGGCACTCTTATAGTGTAATCTGTGTAAATGGCACTCTTATAGTGTAATCATAGTGTAAATAGTGATCTTGGCGTAAATGGCACTCCTATAGTGTAATCTGTGTAAATGGTGCTCTTATAGTGTAATCATAATGTAAATAGTGATCTTGGTGTAAATGGCACTCTTATAGTGTAATCTGTGTAAATGGTGCTCTTATAGTGCAACCATAGTGTAAATAGTGATCTTGGTGTAAATGGCACTCTTATAGTGTAATCTGTGTAAATGGTGCTCTTATAGTGTAACCATAGTGTAAATAGTGATCTTGGCGTAAATGGCACTCTTATAGTGTAATCTGTAAATGGCACTCTTATAGTGTAATCTGTGTAAATGGTGCTGGTGTAAATGGTGTAACCATAGTGTAAATAGTGATCTTGGCGTAAATGGCACTCTTATAGTGTAATCTGTGTAAATGGCACTCTTATAGTGTAATCTGTGTAAATGGTGCTCTTATAGTGTAACCATAGTGTAAATAGTGATCTTGCTGTAAATGGCACTCTTATAGTGTAATCTGTAAATGGCACTCTTATAGTGTAATCTGTGTAAATGGCACTCTTATAGTGTAATCTGTGTAAATGGTGCTCTTATAGTGTAACCATAGTGTAAATAGTGATCTTGGCGTAAATGGCACTCTTATAGTGTAATCTGTAAATGGCACTCTTATAGTGTAATCTGTGTAAATGGTGCTCTTATAGTATAACCATAGTGTAAATGGTGATCTTGACGTAAATGGCACTCTTATAGTGTAATCTGTGTAAATGGTGCTCTTATAGTGTAACCATAGTGTAAATAGTGATCTTGCTGTAAATGGCGCTCTTATAGTGTAATCTGTGTAAATGGTGCTCTTATAGTGTAAACCATAATGTAAATAGTGATCTTGGCGTAAATGGCACTCTTATAGTGTAATCTGTGTAAATGGTGCTCTTATAGTGTAACCATAGTGTAAATAGTGATCTTGGCGTAAATGGCACTCTTATAGTGTAATCTGTGTAAATGGTGCTCTTATAGTGTAACAATAGTGTAAATAGTGATCTTGCTGTAAATGGCACTCTTATAGTGTAATCTGTAAATGGCACTCTTATAGTGTAATCTGTGTAAATGGCACTCTTATAGTGTAATCTGTGTAAATGGTGCTCTTATAGTGTAACCATAGTGTAAATAGTGATCTTGGCGTAAATGGCACTCTTATAGTGTAATCTGTAAATGGCACTCTTATAGTGTAATCTGTGTAAATGGTGCTCTTATAGTATAACCATAGTGTAAATGGTGATCTTGGCGTAAATGGCACTCTTATAGTGTAATCTGTGTAAATGGTGCTCTTATAGTGTAACCATAGTGTAAATAGTGATCTTGCTGTAAATGGCGCTCTTATAGTGTAATCTGTGTAAATGGTGCTCTTATAGTGTAACCATAATGTAAATAGTGATCTTGCTGTAAATGGCACTCTTATAGTGTAATCTGTGTAAATGGTGCTCTTATAGTGTAACCATAGTGTAAATAGTGATCTTGGCGTAAATGGCAGTCTTATAGTGTAATCTGTGTAAATGGTGCTCTTATAGTGTAACCATAGTGTAAATAGTGATCTTGCTGTAAATGGCACTCTTATAGTGTAATCTGTAAATGGCACTCTTGTAGTGTAATCTGTGTAAATGGTGCTCTTATAGTGTAATCATAGTGTAAATAGTGATCTTGCTGTAAATGGCACTCTTATAGTGTCATCTGTATAAATGGCACTCTTATAGTGTAATCTGTGTAAATGGTGCTCTTATAGTGTAACCATAGTGTAAATGGCACTCTTATAGTGTAATCTGTGTAAATGGCACTCTTATAGTGTAATCATAGTGTAAATAGTGATCTTGGCGTAAATGGCACTCCTATAGTGTAATCTGTGTAAATGGTGCTCTTATAGTGTAATCATAATGTAAATAGTGATCTTGGTGTAAATGGCACTCTTATAGTGTAATCTGTGTAAATGGTGCTCTTATAGTGCAACCATAGTGTAAATAGTGATCTTGGTGTAAATGGCACTCTTATAGTGTAATCTGTGTAAATGGTGCTCTTATAGTGTAACCATAGTGTAAATAGTGATCTTGGCGTAAATGGCACTCTTATAGTGTAATCTGTAAATGGCACTCTTATAGTGTAATCTGTGTAAATGGTGCTGGTGTAAATGGTGTAACCATAGTGTAAATAGTGATCTTGGCGTAAATGGCACTCTTATAGTGTAATCTGTGTAAATGGTGCTCTTATAGTGTAACCATAGTGTAAATAGTGATCTTGCTGTAAATGGCACTCTTATAGTGTAATCTGTGTAAATGGTGCTCTTATAGTGTAATCTGTGTAAATGGCACTCTTACAGCGTAATCTTGCGTAAATGGTGCTCTTATAGTGTAACCATAGTGTAAATAGTGATCTTGGCGTAAATGGCACTCTTATAGTGTAATCCTGTGTAAATGGTGCTCTTATAGTGTAACCATAATGTAAATAGTGATCTTGGCGTAAATGGCACTCTTATAGTGTAATCTGTGTAAATGGTGCTCTTATAGTGTAACCATAATGTAAATAGTGATCTTGGCGTAAATGGCACTCTTATAGTGTAATCTGTAAATAGCACTCTTATAGTGTAATCTGTGTAAATGTTGCTCTTATAGTGTAACCATAGTGTAAATAGTGATCTTGCTGTAAATGGCGCTCTTATAGTGTAATCTGTGTAAATGGTGCTCTTATAGTGTAACCATAATGTAAATAGTGATTTTGGCGTAAATGGCACTCTTATAGTGTAATCTGTGTAAATGGTGCTCTTATAGTGTAACCATGGTGTAAATAGTGATCTTGGCGTAAATGGCACTCTTATAGTGTAATCTGTAAATAGCACTCTTATAGTGTAATCTGTTTAAATGGTGCTCTCATAGTGTAACCATAGTGTAAATAGTGATCTTGGCGTAAATGGCACTCTTATAGTGTAATCTGTGTAAATGGTGCTCTTATAGTGTAACCATAGTGTAAATAGTGATCTTGGCGTAAATGGCACTCTTATAGTGTAATCTGTAAATGGCACTCTTAAAGTGTAATCTGTGTAAATGGTGCTCTTATAGTGTAACCATAGTGTAAATAGTGATCTTGCTGTAAATGGCACTCTTATAGTGTAATCTGTATAAATGGCACTCTTATAGTGTAATCTGTGTAAATGGCACTCTTATAGTGTAATCTGTGTAAATGGTGCTCTTATAGTGTAACCATAGTGTAAATAATGATCTTGGCGTAAATGGCACTCTTATAGTGTAATCTGTGTAAATGGTGCTCTTATAGTGTAACCATAGTGTAAATGGCACTCTTATAGTGTAATCTGTGTAAATGGCACTCTTAGTGTAATCATAGTGTAAATAGTGATCTTGGTGTAAATGGCACTCTTATAGTGTAATCTGTGTAAATGGCACTCTTATAGTGTAATCTGTGTAAATGGTGATCTTGGCACTCTTATAGTGTAACCATAGTGTAAATAGTGATCTTGGCACTCTTATAGTGTAATCTGTGTAAATGGTGCTCTTATAGTGTAACCATATTGTAAATAGTGATCTTGGTGTAAATGGCACTCTTATAGTGTAATCTGTGTAAATGGTGCTCTTATAGTGTAACCATAGTGTAAATAGTGATCTTGCTGTAAATGGCACTCTTATAGTGTAATCTGTGTAAATGGTGCTCTTATAGTGCAACCATAGTGTAAATAGTGATCTTGCTGTAAATGGCACTCTTATAGTGTAATCTGTGTAAATGGTGCTCTTATAGTGCAACCATAGTGTAAATGGTGATCTTGGTGTAAATGGCACTCTTATAGTGTAATCTGTGTAAATGGTGCTGGTGTAAATGTGTAACCATAGTGTAAATAGTGATCTTGGCGTAAATGGCACTCTTATAGTGTAATCTGTGTAAATGGAGCTCTCATAGTGTAAATGGTTGATCTGGGCGTAAATGGCACTCTTATAGTGTAATCTGTGTAAATGGTGCTCTTATAGTGTAATCTGTGTAAATGGCGCTCTTATAGTATAATCTGTGTAAATGGTGCTCTTATAGTGTAACCATAGTGTAAATAGTGATCTTGCTGTAAATGGCACTCTTATAGTGTAATCTGTGTAAATGGTGCTCTTATAGTGTAACCCTAGTGTAAATAGTGATCTTGGCGTAAATAGCACTCTTATAGTGTAATCTGTAAATGGCACTCTTATAGTGTAATCTGTGTAAATGGTGCTCTTATAGTGTAACCATAATGTAAATAGTAATCTTGGCGTAAATGGCACTCTTATAGTGTAATCTGTGTAAATGGTGCTCTTATAGTGTAACCATAGTGTATATAGTGATCTTGCTCTAAATGGCACTCTTATAGTGTAATCTGTGTAAATCGCACTCTTATAGTGTAATCTGCGTAAATGGTGCTCTTATAGTGTAACCATAGTGTAAATAGTGATCTTGGCGTAAATGGCACTCTTATAGTGTAATCTGTGTAAATGGTGCTCTTATAGTGTAACCATAGTGTAAATAGTGATCTTGCTGTAAATGGCGCTCTTATAGTGTAATCTGTGTAAATGGTGCTCTTATAGTGTAACCATAATGTAAATAGTGATTTTGGCGTAAATGGCACTCTTATAGTGTAATCTGTGTAAATGGTGCTCTTATAGTGTAACCATAGTGTAAATAGTGATCTTGGCGTAAATGGCACTCTTATAGTGTAATCTGTAAATAGCACTCTTATAGTGTAATCTGTGTAAATGGTGCTCTTATAGTGTAACCATAGTGTAAATAGTGATCTTGGCGTAAATGGCACTCTTATAGTGTAATCAGTGTAAATGGTGCTCTTACAGTGTAACCATAGTGTAAATAGTGATCTTGGCGTAAATGGCACTCTTATAGTGTAATCTGTAAATAGCACTCTTATAGTGTAATCTGTGTAAATGGTGCTCTTATAGTGTAACCATAGTGTAAATAGTGATCTTGGCGTAAATAGCACTCTTATAGTGTAATCAGTGTAAATGGTGCACTTACAGTGTAACCATAGTGTAAATAGTGATCTTGGCGTAAATGGCACTCTTATAGTGTAATCTGTAAATGGCACTCTTAAAGTGTAATCTGTGTAAATGGTGCTCTTATAGTGTAACCATAGTGTAAATAGTGATCTTGCTGTAAATGGCACTCTGATAGTGTAATCTGTATAAATGGCACTCTTATAGTGTAATCTGTGTAAATGGCACTCTTATAGTGTAATCTGTGTAAATGGTGCTCTTATAGTGTAACCATAGTGTAAATAGTGATCTTGGCGTAAATGGCACTCTTATAGTGTAATCTGTGTAAATGGTGCTCTTATAGTGTAACCATAGTGTAAATGGCACTCTTATAGTGTAATCTGTGTAAATGGCACTCTTAGTGTAATCATAGTGTAAATAGTGATCTTGGTGTAAATGGCACTCTTATAGTGTAATCTGTGTAAATGGCACTCTTATAGTGTAATCTGTGTAAATGGTGATCTTGGCACTCTTATAGTGTAACCATAGTGTAAATAGTGATCTTGGCACTCTTATAGTGTAATCTGTGTAAATGGTGCTCTTATAGTGTAACCATATTGTAAATAGTGATCTTGGTGTAAATGGCACTCTTATAGTGTAATCTGTGTAAATGGTGCTCTTATAGTGTAACCATAGTGTAAATAGTGATCTTGCTGTAAATGGCACTCTTATAGTGTAATCTGTGTAAATGGTGCTCTTATAGTGTAACCATAGTGTAAATAGTGATCTTGGCGTAAATGGCACTCTTATAGTGTAATCTGTAAATGGCACTCTTATAGTGTAATCTGTGTAAATGGTGCTCTTATAGTATAACCATAGTGTAAATGGTGATCTTGGCGTAAATGGCACTCTTATAGTGTAATCTGTGTAAATGGTGCTCTTATAGTGTAACCATAGTGTAAATAGTGATCTTGCTGTAAATGGCGCTCTTATAGTGTAATCTGTGTAAATGGTGCTCTTATAGTGTAACCATAATGTAAATAGTGATCTTGGCGTAAATGGCACTCTTATAGTGTAATCTGTGTAAATGGTGCTCTTATAGTGTAACCATAGTGTAAATAGTGATCTTGCTGTAAATGGCACTCTTATAGTGTAATCTGTAAATGGCACTCTTATAGTGTAATCTGTGTAAATGGTGCTCTTATAGTGTAACCATAGTGTAAATAGTGATCTTGCTGTAAATGGCACTCTTATAGTGTCATCTGTATAAATGGCACTCTTATAGTGTAATCTGTGTAAATGGTGCTCTTATAGTGTAACCATAGTGTAAATGGCACTCTTATAGTGTAATCTGTGTAAATGGCACTCTTATAGTGTAATCATAGTGTAAATAGTGATCTTGGCGTAAATGGCACTCTTATAGTGTAATCTGTGTAAATGGTGCTCTTATAGTGTAACCATAGTGTAAATAGTGATCTTGGTGTAAATGGCACTCTTATAGTGTAATCTGTGTAAATGGTGCTCTTATAGTGTAACCATAGTGTAAATAGTGATCTTGGCGTAAATGGCACTCTTATAGTGTAATCTGTAAATGGCACTCTTATAGTGTAATCTGTGTAAATGGTGCTGGTGTAAATGGTGTAACCATAGTGTAAATAGTGATCTTGGCGTAAATGGCACTCTTATAGTGTAATCTGTGTAAATGGTGCTCTTATAGTGTAATCTGTGTAAATGGTGCTCTTATAGTGTAACCATAGTGTAAATAGTGATCTTGCTGTAAATGGCACTCTTATAGTGTAATCTGTGTAAATGGTGCTCTTATAGTGTAATCTGTGTAAATGGCACTCTTATAGTGTAATTTGTGTAAATGGTGCTCTTATAGTGTAACCATAGTGTAAATAGTGATCTTGGCGTAAATGGCACTCTTATAGTGTAATCTGTGTAAATGGCACTCTTATAGTGTAATCTGTGTAAATGGTGCTCTTATAGTGTAACCATAGTGTAAATAGTGATCTTGGCGTAAATGGCACTCTTATAGTGTAATCTGTAAATGGCACTCTTATAGTGTAATCTGTGTAAATGGTGCTCTTATAGTGCAACCATAGTGTAAATGGTGATCTTGGTGTAAATGGCACTCTTATAGTGTAATCTGTAAATGGCACTCTTATAGTGTAATCTGTGTAAATGGTGCTCTTATAGTGTAACCATAGTGTAAATAGTGATCTTGCTGTAAATGGCACTCTTATAGTGTCATCTGTATAAATGGCACTCTTATAGTGTAATCTGTGTAAATGGTGCTCTTATAGTGTAACCATAGTGTAAATGGCACTCTTATAGTGTAATCTGTGTAAATGGCACTCTAATAGTGTAATCATAGTGTAAATAGTGATCTTGGCGTAAATGGCACTCCTATAGTGTAATCTGTGTAAATGGTGCTCTATAGTGTAACCATAGTGTAAATAGTGATCTGGCGTAAATGGCACTCTTATAGTGTAATCTGTAAATAGCACTCTTATAGTGTAATCTGTGTAAATGGTGCTCTTACAGTGTAACCATAGTGTAAATAGTGATCTTGGCGTAAATGGCACTCTTATAGTGTAATCAGTGTAAATGGTGCTCTTACAGTGTAACCATAGTGTAAATAGTGATCTTGGCGTAAATGGCACTCTTATAGTGTAATCTGTAAATGGCACTCTTAAAGTGTAATCTGTGTAAATGGTGCTCTTATAGTGTAACCATAGTGTAAATAGTGATCTTGCTGTAAATGGCACTCTGATAGTGTAATCTGTATAAATGGCACTCTTATAGTGTAATCTGTGTAAATGGCACTCTTATAGTGTAATCTGTGTAAATGGTGCTCTTATAGTGTAACCATAGTGTAAATAGTGATCTTGGCGTAAATGGCACTCTTATAGTGTAATCTGTGTAAATGGTGCTCTTATAGTGTAACCATAGTGTAAATGGCACTCTTATAGTGTAATCTGTGTAAATGGCATTCTTAGTGTAATCATAGTGTAAATAGCGATCTTGGTGTAAATGGCACTCTTATAGTGTAATCTGTGTAAATGGCACTCTTATAGTGTAATCTGTGTAAATGGTGATCTTGGCACTCTTATAGTGTAACCATAGTGTAAATAGTGATCTTGGCACTCTTATAGTGTAATCTGTGTAAATGGTGCTCTTATAGTGTAACCATATTGTAAATAGTGATCTTGGTGTAAATGGCACTCTTATAGTGTAATCTGTGTCAATGGTGCTCTTATAGTGTAACCATAGTGTAAATAGTGATCTTGCTGTAAATGGCACTCTTATAGTGTAATCTGTGTAAATGGTGCTCTTATAGTGCAACCATAGTGTAAATAGTGATCTTGCTCTAAATGGCACTCTTATAGTGTAATCTGTGTAAATGGCACTCTTATAGTGTAATCTGTGTAAATGGTGCTCTTATAGTGTAACCATAGTGTAAATAGTGATCTTGGCGTAAATGGCACTCTTATAGTGTAATCTGTAAATGGCACTCTTATAGTGTAATCTGTGTAAATGGTGCTCTTATAGTGTAACCATAGTGTAAATAGTGATCTTGCTGTAAATGGCACTCTTATAGTGTAATCTGTATAAATGGCACTCTTATAGTGTAATCTGTGTAAATGGCACTCTTATAGTGTAATCTGTGTAAATGGTGCTCTTATAGTGTAACCATAGTGTAAATAGTGATCTTGGCGTAAACGGCACTCTTATAGTGTAATCTGTGTAAATGGTGCTCTTATAGTGTAACCATAGTGTAAATGGCGCTCTTATAGTGTAATCTGTGTAAATGGCACTCTTATAGTATAATCATAGTGTAAATAGCGATCTTGGCGTAAATGGCACTCTTATAGTGTAATCTGTGTAAATGGTGCTCTTATAGTGTAATGATAGTGTAAATAGTGATCTTGGTGTAAATGGCACTCTTATAGTGTAATCTGTGTAAATGGTGCTCTTATAGTGCAACCATAGTGTAAATAGTGATCTTGGTGTAAATGGCACTCTTATAGTGTAATCTGTGTAAATGGTGCTCTTATAGTGTAACCATAGTGTAAATAGTGATCTTGGTGTAAATGGCACTCTTATAGTGTAATCTGTGTAAATGGTGCTCTTATAGTGTAACCATAGTGTAAATAGTGATCTTGGCGTAAATGGCACTCTTATAGTGTAATCTGTAAATGGCTCTCTTATAGTGTAATCTGTGTAAATGGTGCTGGTGTAAATGGTGTAACCATAGTGTAAATAGTGATCTTGGCGTAAATGGCACTCTTATTGTGTAATCTGTGTAAATGGTGCTCTTATAGTGTAATCTGTGTAAATGGTGCTCTTATAGTTTAACCATAGTGTAAATAGTGATCTTGCTGTAAATGGCACTCTTATAGTGTAATCTGTGTAAATGGTGCTCTTATAGTGTAATCTGTGTAAATGGCACTCTTATAGTGTAATCTGTGTAAATGGTGCTCTTATAGTGTAACCATAGTGTAAATAGTGATCTTGGCGTAAATGGCACTCTTATAGTGTAATCTGTGTAAATGGCACTCTTATAGTGTAATCTGTGTAAATGGTGCTCTTATAGTGTAACCATAGTGTAAATAGTGATCTTGGCGTAAATGCCACTCTTATAGTGTAATCTGTAAATGGCACTCTTATAGTGTAATCTGTGTAAATGGTGCTCTTATAGTATAACCATAGTGTAAATGGTGATCTTGGCGTAAATGGCACTCTTATAGTGTAATCTGTGTAAATGGTGCTCTTATAGTGTAACCATAGTGTAAATAGTGATCTTGCTGTAAATGGCACTCTTATAGTGTCATCTGTATAAATGGCACTCTTATAGTGTAATCTGTGTAAATGGTGCTCTTATAGTGTAACCATAGTGTAAATGGCACTCTTATAGTGTAATCTGTGTAAATGGCACTCTTATTGTGTAATCATAGTGTAAATAGTGATCTTGGCGTAAATGGCACTCTTATAGTGTAATCTGTGTAAATGGTGCTCTTATAGTGTAATCATAGTGTAAATAGTGATCTTGGTGTAAATGGCACTCTTATAGTGTAATCTGTGTAAATGGTGCTCTTATAGTGCAACCATAGTGTAAATAGTGATCTTGGTGTAAATGGCACTCTTATAGTGTAATCTGTGTAAATGGTGCTCTTATAGTGCAACCATAGTGTAAATGGTGATCTTGGTGTAAATGGCACTCTTATAGTGTAATCTGTGTAAATGGTGCTCTTATAGTGTAACCATAGTGTAAATAGTGATCTTGGCGTAAATGGCACTCTTATAGTGTAATCTGTGTAAATGGTGCTCTTATAGTGTAACCATAGTGTAAATAGTGATCTTGGCGTAAATGGCACTCTTATAGTGTAATCTGTAAATGGCACTCTTATAGTGTAATCTGTGTAAATGGTGCTCTTATAGTGTAACCATAGTGTAAATAGTGATCTTGCTGTAAATGGCACTCTTATAGTGTAATCTGTGTAAATGGTGCTCTTATAGTGTAATCTGTGTAAATGGCACTCTTATAGTGTAATCTGTGTAAATGGTGCTCTTATAGTGTAACCATAGTGTAAATAGTGATCTTGCTGTAAATGGCACTCTTATAGTGTCATCTGTATAAATGGCACTCTTATAGTGTAATCTGTGTAAATGGTGCTCTTATAGTGTAACCATAGTGTAAATGGCACTCTTATAGTGTAATCTGTGTAAATGGCACTCTTATAGTGTAATCATAGTGTAAATAGTGATCTTGGTGTAAATGGCACTCTTATAGTGTAATCTGTGTAAATGGTGCTCTTATAGTGCAACCATAGTGTAAATGGTGATCTTGGTGTAAATGGCACTCTTATAGTGTAATCTGTGTAAATGGTGCTCTTATAGTGTAACCATAGTGTAAATAGTGATCTTAGCGTAAATGGCACTCTTATAGTGTAATCTGTGTAAATGGTGCTCTTATAGTGTAACCATAGTGTAAATAGTGATCTTGGCGTAAATGGCACTCTTATAGTGTAATCTGTAAATGGCACTCTTATAGTGTAATCATAGTGTAAATAGTGATCTGGGTGTAAAATGGCACTCTTAAAGTGTAATCATACTGTAAATAGTGATCTTGGCGTAAATGGCACTCTTATAGTGTAATCTGTGTAAATGGTGCTCTTATAGTGTAACCATAGTGTAAATAGTGATCTTGCTGTAAATGGCACTCTTATAGTGTAATCTGTGTAAATGGTGCTCTTATAGTGTAACCATAGTGTAAATAGTGATCTTGGCGTAAATGGCACTCTTATAGTGCAATCTGTAAATGGCACTCTTATAGTGTAATCTGTGTAAACGGTGCTCTTATAGTGTAACCATAATGTAAATAGTGATCTTGGCGTAAATGGCACTCTTATAGTGTAATCTGTGTAAATGGTGCTCTTATAGTGTAACCATAGTGCAAATAGTGATCTTGCTCTAAATGGCACTCTTATAGTGTAATCTGTGTAAATGGCACTCTTATAGTGTAATCTGCGTAAATGGTGCTCTTATAGTGTAACCATAGTGTAAATAGTGATCTTGGCGTAAATGGCACTCTTATAGTGTAATCTGTGTAAATGGTGCTCTTATAGTGTAACCATAGTGTAAATAGTGATCTTGCTGTAAATGGCACTCTTATAGTGTAATCTGTGTAAATGGTGCTCTTAGAGTGTAACCATAATGTAAATAGTGATCTTGGCGTAAATGGCACTCTTATAGTGTAATCTGTGTAAATTGTGCTCTTATAGTGTAACCATAGTGTAAATAGTGATCTTGGCGTAAATGGCACTCTTATAGTGTAATCTGTAAATAGCACTCTTATAGTGTAATCTGTGTAAATGTTGCTCTTATAGTGTAACCATAGTGTAAATAGTGATCTTGCTGTAAATGGCGCTCTTATAGTGTAATCTGTGTAAATGGTGCTCTTATAGTGTAACCATAATGTAAATAGTGATTTTGGCGTAAATGGCACTCTTATAGTGTAATCTGTGTAAATGGTGCTCTTATAGTGTAACCATGGTGTAAATAGTGATCTTGGCGTAAATGGCACTCTTATAGTGTAATCTGTAAATAGCACTCTTATAGTGTAATCTGTGTAAATGGTGCTCTTATAGTGTAACCATAGTGTAAATAGTGATCTTGGCGTAAATGGCACTCTTATAGTGTAATCTGTGTAAATGGTGCTCTTATAGTGTAACCATAGTGTAAATAGTGATCTTGGCGTAAATGGCACTCTTATAGTGTAATCTGTAAATGGCACTCTTAAAGTGTAATCTGTGTAAATGGTGCTCTTATAGTGTAACCATAGTGTAAATAGTGATCTTGCTGTAAATGGCACTCTTATAGTGTAATCTGTATAAATGGCACTCTTATAGTGTAATCTGTGTAAATGGCACTCTTATAGTGTAATCTGTGTAAATGGTGCTCTTATAGTGTAACCATAGTGTAAATAGTGATCTTGGCGTAAATGGCACTCTTATAGTGTAATCTGTGTAAATGGTGCTCTTATAGTGTAACCATAGTGTAAATGGCACTCTTATAGTGTAATCTGCGTAAATGGCACTCTTAGTGTAATCATAGTGTAAATAGTGATCTTGGTGTAAATGGCACTCTTATAGTGTAATCTGTGTAAATGGCACTCTTATAGTGTAATCTGTGTAAATGGTGATCTTGGCACTCTTATAGTGTAACCATAGTGTAAATAGTGATCTTGGCACTCTTATAGTGTAATCTGTGTAAATGGTGCTCTTATAGTGTAACGATATTGTAAATAGTGATCTTGGTGTAAATGGCACTCTTATAGTGTAATCTGTGTAAATGGTGCTCTTATAGTGTAACCATAGTGTAAATAGTGATCTTGCTGTAAATGGCACTCTTATAGTGTAATTTGTGTAAATGGCACTTTTATAGTGCAACCCTTAGTGTAATAGTGATCTTGCTGTAAATGGCACTCTTATAGTGTAATCTGTGTAAATGGTGCTCTTATAGTGTAACCATAGTGTAAATAGTGATCTTGGCGTAAATGGCAGTCTTATAGTGTAATCTGTGTAAATGGTGCTCTTATAGTGTAACCATAGTGTAAATAGTGATCTTGCTGTAAATGGCACTCTTATAGTGTAATCTGTAAATGGCACTCTTGTAGTGTAATCTGTGTAAATGGTGCTCTTATAGTGTAATCATAGTGTAAATAGTGATCTTGCTGTAAATGGCACTCTTATAGTGTCATCTGTATAAATGGCACTCTTATAGTGTAATCTGTGTAAATGGTGCTCTTATAGTGTAACCATAGTGTAAATGGCACTCTTATAGTGTAATCTGTGTAAATGGCACTCTTATAGTGTAATCATAGTGTAAATAGTGATCTTGGCGTAAATGGCACTCCTATAGTGTAATCTGTGTAAATGGTGCTCTTATAGTGTAATCATAATGTAAATAGTGATCTTGGTGTAAATGGCACTCTTATAGTGTAATCTGTGTAAATGGTGCTCTTATAGTGCAACCATAGTGTAAATAGTGATCTTGGTGTAAATGGCACTCTTATAGTGTAATCTGTGTAAATGGTGCTCTTATAGTGTAACCATAGTGTAAATAGTGATCTTGGCGTAAATGGCACTCTTATAGTGTAATCTGTAAATGGCACTCTTATAGTGTAATCTGTGTAAATGGCACTCTTATAGTGTAATCTGTGTAAATGGTGCTCTTATAGTGTAACCATAGTGTAAATAGTGATCTTGGCGTAAATGGCACTCTTATAGTGTAATCTGTGTAAATGGTGCTCTTATAGTGTAACCATAGTGTAAATAGTGATCTTGCTGTAAATGGCACTCTTATAGTGTAATCTGTAAATGGCACTCTTATAGTGTAATCTGTGTAAATGGTGCTCTTATAGTGTAACCATAGTGTAAATAGTGATCTTGCTGTAAATGGCACTCTTATAGTGTCATCTGTATAAATGGCACTCTTATAGTGTAATCTGTGTAAATGGTGCTCTTATAGTGTAACCATAGTGTAAATGGCACTCTTATAGTGTAATCTGTGTAAATGGCACTCTTATTGTGTAATCATAGTGTAAATAGTGATCTTGGCGTAAATGGCACTCTTATAGTGTAATCTGTGTAAATGGTGCTCTTATAGTGTAATCATAGTGTAAATAGTGATCTTGGTGTAAATGGCACTCTTATAGTGTAATCTGTGTAAATGGTGATCTTGGCGTAAATGGCACTCTTATAGTGTAATCTGTGTAAATGGTGCTCTTATAGTGTAACCATAGTGTAAATAGTGATCTTGCTGTAAATGGCACTCTTATAGTGTAATCTGTGTAAATGGTGCTCTTATAGTGTAACCATAGTGTAAATAGTGATCTTGGCGTAAATGGCACTCTTATAGTGCAATCTGTAAATGGCACTCTTATAGTGTAATCTGTGTAAACGGTGCTCTTATAGTGTAACCATAATGTAAATAGTGATCTTGGCGTAAATGGCACTCTTATAGTGTAATCTGTGTAAATGGTGCTCTTATAGTGTAACCATAGTGTAAATAGTGATCTTGCTGTAAATGGCACTCTTATAGTGTAATCTGTGTAAATGGTGCTCTTAGAGTGTAACCATAATGTAAATAGTGATCTTGGCGTAAATGGCACTCTTATAGTGTAATCTGTGTAAATGGTGCTCTTATAGTGTAACCATAGTGTAAATAGTGATCTTGGCGTAAATGGCACTCTTATAGTGTAATCTGTAAATAGCACTCTTATAGTGTAATCTGTGTAAATGTTGCTCTTATAGTGTAACCATAGTGTAAATAGTGATCTTGCTGTAAATGGCGCTCTTATAGTGTAATCTGTGTAAATGGTGCTCTTATAGTGTAACCATAATGTAAATAGTGATTTTGGCGTAAATGGCACTCTTATAGTGTAATCTGTGTAAATGGTGCTCTTATAGTGTAACCATGGTGTAAATAGTGATCTTGGCGTAAACGGCACTCTTGA
>NW_003144203.1:0-13727 GCF_000003605.2 Saccoglossus kowalevskii | reverse complement strand
TAGTATGGTGTCCATGGGTATACATGTGTGTATGACATATTCATATTGTTACCTAGTATGTTGTCTATGGGTATACATGTGTGTATGACATATTCATATTGTTACCTAGTATGGTGTCTATGGGTATACATGTGTGTATGACATATTCATATTGTTACCTAGTATGTTGTCTATGGGTATACATGTGTGTATGACATATTCATATTGTTACCTAGTATGGTGTCCATGGGTATACATGTGTGTATGACATATTCATATTGTTACCTAGTATGTTGTCTATGGGTATACATGTGTGTATGACATATTCATATTGTTACCTAGTATGTTGTCCATGGGTATACATGTGTGTATGACATATTCATATTGTTACCTAGTATGTTGTCCATGGGTATACATGTGTGTATGACTTATTCATATTGTTACCTAGTATGGTGTCTATGGGTATACATGTGTGTATGACATATTCATATTGTTACCTAGTATGGTGTCTATGGGTATAAATGTGTGTATGACATTAATATTGTTACCTAGTATGTTGTCCATGGGTATACATGTGTGTATGACATATTCATATTGTTACCTAGTATGTCGTTTATGGGTATACATGTGTGTATGACATATTCATATTGTTACCTAGTATGGTGTCTATGAGTATACGTGTGTTTATGACATATTCATATTGTTACCTAGTATGTTGTCCATGGGTATACATGTGTGTATGACATATTCATATTGTTACCTAATATGTCGTCTATGGGTATACATGTGTGTATGACATATTCATATTGTTACCTAATATGTTGTCTGTGGTGTATACATGTGTGTATGACATATTCATATTGTTACCTAGTATGTTGTCCATGGGTATACATGTGTGTATGACATATTCATATTGTTACCTAATATGTTGTCTATGGGTATGCATGTGTGTATGACATATTCATATTGTTACCTAGTATGTTGTCCATGGGTATACATCTGTGTATGACATATTCATATTATTACCTAGTATGTTGTCCATGGGTATGACATATTCATATTGTTACCTAGTATGGTGTCTATGGGTATACATGTGTGTATGACATATTCATATTGTTACCTAGTATGTTGTTCATGGATATACATGTGTGTATGACATATTCATATTGTTACCTAGTATGTTGTCCATGGGTATACATGTGTGTATGACATATTCATATTGTTACCTAGTATGTTGTCTATGGGTATACATGTGTGTATGACATATTCATATTGTTACCTTGTATGTTGTCCATGGGTCTACATGTGTGTATGACATATTCATATTGTTACCTAGTATGTTGTCCATGGGTATACATATGTGTATGACATATTCATATTGTTACCTAGTATGGTGTCTATGGGTATACATGTGTGTATGACATTAATATTGTTACCTAGTATGTTGTCCATGGGTATACATGTGTGTATGACATATTCATATTGTTACCTAGTATGGTGTCTATGGGTATACATGTGTGTATGACATATTCATATTGTTACCTATATGGTGTCCCATGGGTATACATGTATGTATGACATATTCATATTGTTACCTAGTATGTGTCTATGGGTATACATGTGTGTATGACATATTCATATTGTTACCCAGTATGGTGTCTATGGGTATACGTGTGTGTATGACATATTCATATTGTTACCTAGTATGGTGTCTATGGGTATACATGTGTGTATGACATATTCATATTGTTACCTAGTATGTTCTCCATGGGTATACATGTGTGTATGACATATTCATATTGTTACATAGTATGTTGTACATGGGTATACATGTGTGAATGACATATTCATATTGTTACCTAGTATGGTGTCTATGGGTATACATGTGTGTATGACATATTGATATTGTTACATAGTATGTTGTCCATGGGTATACATGTGTGTATGACATATTCATATTATTACCTAGTATGGTGTCTATGGGTATACATGTGTGTATGACATATTCATATTGTTACCTAGTATGGTGTCTATGGGTATACATGTGTGTATGACATATTGATATTGTTACATAGTATGTTGTCCATGGGTATACATGTGTGTATGACATATTCATATTATTACCTAGTATGGAGTCTATGGGTATACATGTGTGTATGACATATTCATATTGTTACCTAATATGTTGTCCATGGGTATGCATGTGTGTATGACATATTCATATTGTTACCTAGAATGGTGTCTATGGGTATACATGTGTGTATGACATATTCATATTGTTACCTAGTATGGTGTCTATGAGTATACATGTGTGTATGACATATTAATATTGTTGCCTAGTATGTTGTCGATGGGTGTACATCTGTGTATGACATATTCTTATTATTACCTAGTATGTTGTTCATGGGTATGACATATTCATATTGTTACCTAGTATGGTGTCTATGGGTATACATGTGTGTATGACATATTCATATTGTTACCTAGTATGTTGTTCATGGATATACATGTGTGTATGACATATTCATATTGTTACCTAGTATGTTGTCCATGGGTATACATGTGTGTATGACATATTCATATTGTTACCTAGTATGTTGTCTATGGGTATACATGTGTGTATGACATATTCATATTGTTACCTAGTATGGTGTCTATGGGTATACATGTGTGTATGGCATATTCATATTGTTACCTAGTATGGTGTCTATGGGTATACATGTGTGTATGACATATTCATATAGTTACCTACTGTGTTGTCCATGGGTATACATGTGTGTATGACATATTCATATTGTTACCTAGTATTGTGTCTATGGGTATACATCAGTGTATGACATATTCATATTGTTACCTACTGTGTTGTCCATGGGTATACATGTGTGTATGACATATTCATATTGTTACCTAGTACGGTGTCTATGGGTATACATAAGTGTATGACATATTCATATTGTTACCTAATATGTTGTCTATGGGTATACATGTGTGTATGACATATTCATATTGTTACCTCATATGTCGTCTACGGGTATACATGTGTGTATGACATATTCATATTGTTACCTAGTATGGTGTCTATGGGTATACATGTGTGTATGACTTATTCATATTGTTACCTAGTATGTTCTCCATGGGTATACAGATGTATGACATATTCATATTGTTACCTAGTATGTTGTCTATGGGTATACATGTGTGTATGACATATTCATATTATTACCTATATGGTGTCTATGGGTATACATGTGTGTATGACATATTCATATTGTTACCTAGTATGGTGTCTATGGGTATACATGTGTGTATGACATATTCATATTGTTACCTAGTATGTTGTCTATGGGTATACATGTGTGTATGACATATTCATATTGTTACCTAGTATGGTGTCCATGGGTATACATGTGTGTATGACATATTCATATTGTTACCTAGTATGTTGTCTATGGGTATACATGTGTGTATGACATATTCATATTGTTACCTAGTATGTTGTCCATGGGTATACATGTGTGTATGACATATTCATATTGTTACCTAGTATGTTGTCCATGGGTATACATGTGTGTATGACTTATTCATATTGTTACCTAGTATGGTGTCTATGGGTATACATGTGTGTATGACATATTCATATTGTTACCTAGTATGGTGTCTATGGGTATAAATGTGTGTATGACATTAATATTGTTACCTAGTATGTTGTCCATGGGTATACATGTGTGTATGACATATTCATATTGTTACCTAGTATGTCGTTTATGGGTATACATGTGTGTATGACATATTCATATTGTTACCTAGTATGGTGTCTATGAGTATACGTGTGTTTATGACATATTCATATTGTTACCTAGTATGTTGTCCATGGGTATACATGTGTGTATGACATATTCATATTGTTACCTAATATGTCGTCTATGGGTATACATGTGTGTATGACATATTCATATTGTTACCTAATATGTCGTCTATGGGTATACATGTGTGTGTGACATTTTCATATTGTTACCTAGTATGGTGTCTATGGGTATACATCAGTGTATGACATATTCATATTGTTACCTACTGTGTTGTCCATGGGTATACATGTGTGTATGACATATTCATATTGTTACCTAGTATGTTGTCCATGGGTATACATGTGTGTATGACATATTCATATTATTACCTAGTATGGTGTCTATGGGTATACATGTGTGTATGACATATTCATATTGTTAACTACTGTGTTGTCCATGGGTATACATGTGTGTATGACATATTCATATTGTTACCTAGTATGGTGTCTATGGGTATACATCAGTGTATGACATATTCATATTGTTACCTACTGTGTTGTCCATGGGTATACATGTGTGTATGACTTATTCATATTGTTACCTAGTATGGTGTCTATGGGTATACATGTGTGTATGACTTATTCATATTGTTACCTAGTATGGTGTCTATGAGTATACGTGTGTTTATGACATATTCATATTGTTACCTAGTATGTCGTCTATGGGTATACATGTGTGTATGACATATTCATATTGTTACCTACTGTGTTGTCTATGGGTATACATCAGTGTATGACATATTCATATTGTTATCTACTGTGTTGTCCATGGGTATACATGTGTGTATGACTTATTCATATTGTTACCTAATATGTTGTCTATGGGTATACATGTGTGTATGACATATTCATATTGTTACCTCATATGTCGTCTACGGGTATACATGTGTGTATGACATATTCATATTGTTACCTAGTATGTTGTCCATGGGTATACATATGTGTATGACATATTCATATAATTACCTAGTATGGTGTCTATGGGTATACATGTGTGTATGACATATTCATATTGTTACCTAGTATGGTGTCCATGGGTATACATGTATGTATGACATATTCATATTGTTACCTAGTATGTTGTCTATGGGTATACATGTGTGTATGACATATTCATATTGTTACCTAGTATGGTGTCTATGGGTATACATGTGTGTATGACATATTCATATTGTTACCTACTGTGTTGTCCATGGGTATACATGTGTGTATGACATATTCATATTGTTACCTAGTATGTTGTCCATGGGTATAAATGTGTGTATGACATATTCATATTGTTACCTAGTATGTTGTCTATGGGTATACATGTGTGTATGACATTAATATTGTTGCCTAGTATGTTGTCCATGGGTATACATGTGTGTATGGCTTATTCATATTGTTACCTAGTATGGTGTCTATGGGTATACATGTGTGTATGACATATTCATATTGTTACCTAGTATGGTGTCTATGGGTATACATGTGTGTATGACATTAATATTGTTACCTAGTATGTTGTCCATGGGTATACATGTGTGTATGACATATTCATATTGTTACCTAGTTTGTCGTTTATGGGTATACATGTGTGTATGACATATTCATATTGTTACCTACTGTGTTGTCCATGGGGTATACATGTGTGTATGACATATTGATATTGTTACATAGTATGTGTCCATGGGTATACATGTGTGTATGACATATTCATATTATTACTAGTATGGTGTCTATGGGTATACATGTGTGTATGACATATTCATATTGTTACCTAATATGTTGTCCATGGGTATGCATGTGTGTATGACATATTCATATTGTTACCTAGTATGGTGTCTATGGGTATACATGTGTGTATGACATATTCATATTGTTACCTAGTATGGTGTCTATGAGTATACATGTGTGTATGACATATTCATATTGTTGCCTAGTATGTTGTCGATGGGTGTACATCTGTGTATGACATATTCTTATTATTACCTAGTATGTTGTTCATGGGTATGACATATTCATATTGTTACCTAGTATGGTGTCTATGGGTATACATGTGTGTATGACATATTCATATTGTTACCTAGTATGTTGTTCATGGATATACATGTGTGTATGACATATTCATATTGTTACCTAGTATGTTGTCCATGGGTATACATGTGTGTATGACATATTCATATTGTTACCTAGTATGTTGTCTATGGGTATACATGTGTGTATGACATATTCATATTGTTACCTAGTATGGTGTCTATGGGTATACATGTGTGTATGGCATGTTCATATTGTTACCTAGTATGGTGTCTATGGGTATACATGTGTGTATGACATATTCATATTGTTACCTAATATGTTGTCTATGGGTATACATGTGTGTATGACATATTCATATTGTTACCTAGTATGTTGTCCATGGGTATACATATGTGTATGACATATTCATATTGTTACCTAGTATGGTGTCTATGGGTATACATGTGTGTATGACATATTCATATTGTTACCTAGTATGTTGTCTATGGGTATACATGTGTGTATGGCATATTCATATTGTTACCTAGTATGGTGTCTATGGGTATACATGTGTGTATGACATATTCATATTGTTACCTAGTATGTTGTCCATGGGTCTACATGTGTGTATGACATATTCATATTGTTACCTAATATGTTGTCTATGGGTATACATGTGTGTATGACATATTCATATTGTTACCTAGTATGTTGTCCATGGGTCTACATGTGTGTATGACATATTCATATTGTTACCTAATATGTTGTCCATGGGTATACATGTGTGTATGACATATTCATATTGTTACCTAGTATGGCGTCTATGGGTATACATGTGTGTATGACATATTCATATTGTTACCTAGTATGTTGTCCATGGGTCTACATGTGTGTATGACATATTCATATTGTTACCTAATATGTTGTCTGTGGGTATACATGTGTGTATGACATATTCATATTGTTACCTAGTATGTTGTCCATGGGTATACATGTGTGTATGACATATTCATATTGTTACCTAATATGTTGTCTATGGGTATGCATGTGTGTATGACATATTCATATTGTTACCTAGTATGGTGTCTATGGGTATACATGTGTGTATGACATATTCATATTGTTACCTACTGTGTTGTCTATGGGTATACATCAGTGTATGACATATTCATATTGTTATCTACTGTGTTGTCCATGGGTATACATGTGTGTATGACTTATTCATATTGTTACCTAATATGTTGTCTATGGGTATACATGTGTGTATGACATATTCATATTGTTACCTCATATGTCGTCTACGGGTATACATGTGTGTATGACATATTCATATTGTTACCTAGTATGTTGTCCATGGGTATACATATGTGTATGACATATTCATATAATTACCTAGTATGGTGTCTATGGGTATACATGTGTGTATGACATATTCATATTGTTACCTAGTATGTTGTCTATGGGTATACATGTGTGTATGACATATTCATATTGTTACCTAGTATGGTGTCTATGGGTATACATGTGTGTATGACATATTCATATTGTTACCTACTGTGTTGTCCATGGGTATACATGTGTGTATGACATATTCATATTGTTACCTAGTATGTTGTCCATGGGTATAAATGTGTGTATGACATATTCATATTGTTACCTAGTATGTTGTCTATGGGTATACATGTGTGTATGACATTAATATTGTTGCCTAGTATGTTGTCCATGGGTATACATGTGTGTATGGCTTATTCATATTGTTACCTAGTATGGTGTCTATGGGTATACATGTGTGTATGACATATTCATATTGTTACCTAGTATGGTGTCTATGGGTATACATGTGTGTATGACATTAATATTGTTACCTAGTATGTTGTCCATGGGTATACATGTGTGTATGACATATTCATATTGTTACCTAGTTTGTCGTTTATGGGTATACATGTGTGTATGACATATTCATATTGTTACCTACTGTGTTGTCCATGGGTATACATGTGTGTATGACATATTCATATTGTTACCTAGTATGGTGTCTATGGGTATACATCAGTGTATGACATATTCATATTGTTACCTACTGTGTTGTCCATGGGTATACATGTGTGTATGACATATTCAAATTGTTACCTAGTATGGTGTCTATGGGTATACATGTGTGTTTGACATATTCATATTATTACCTAGTATGGTGTCTATGGGTATACATGTGTGTATGACATATTCATATTGTTACCTCATATGTCGTCTACGGGTATACATGTGTGTATGACATATTCATATTGTTACCTAGTATGTTGTCCATGGGTATACATGTGTGTATGACATATTCATATTATTACCTAGTATGGTGTCTATGGGTATACATGTGTGTATGACATATTCATATTGTTACCTAGTATGGTGTCTATGGGTATACATGTGTGTATGACATATTCATATTGTTACCTATTATGTTGTCCATGGGTATACATGTGTGTATGACATATTCATATTGTTACCTAGTATGTTGTCTATGGGTATACATGTGTGTATGACATAATCATATTGTTACCTAGTATGGTGTCTATGGGTATACATGTGTGTATGACATATTCATATTGTTACCTATTATGTTGTCCATGGGTATACATGTGTGTATGACATATTCATATTGTTACCTAGTATGTTGTCTATGGGTATACATGTGTGTATGACATATTCATATTGTTACCCAGTATGGTGTCTATGGGTATACGTGTGTGTATGACATATTCATATTGTTACCTAGTATGGTGTCTATGGGTATACATGTGTGTATGACATATTCATATTGTTACCTAGTATGGTGTCTGTGGGTATACATGTGTGTATGACATATTCATATTGTTACATAGTATGTTGTACATGGGTATACATGTGTGAATGACATATTCATATTGTTACCTAGTATGGTGTCTATGGGTATACATGTGTGTATGACATATTGATATTGTTACATAGTATGTTGTCCATGGGTATACATGTGTGTATGACATATTCATATTATTACCTAGTATGGTGTCTATGGGTATACATGTGTGTATGACATATTCATATTGTTACCTAATATGTTGTCCATGGGTATGCATGTGTGTATGACATATTCATATTGTTACCTAGTATGGTGTCTATGGGTATACATGTGTGTATGACATATTCATATTGTTACCTAGTATGGTGTCTATGAGTATACATGTGTGTATGACATATTCATATTGTTGCCTAGTATGTTGTCGATGGGTGTACATCTGTGTATGACATATTCTTATTATTACCTAGTATGTTGTTCATGGGTCTACATGTGTGTATGACATATTCATATTGTTACCTAATATGTTGTCTGTGGGTATACATGTGTGTATGACATATTCATATTGTTACTAGTATGTTGTCCATGGGTATACATGTGTGTATGACATATTCATATTGTTACCTAATATGTTGTCTATGGGTATGCATGTGTGTATGACATATTCATATTGTTACCTAGTATGGTGTCTATGGGTATACATGTGTGTATGATATATTCATATTGTTACCTAGTATGGTGTCTATGGGTATACATGTGTGTATGAAATATTCATATTGTTACCTAGTATGTTGTCCATGGGTATACATCTGTGTATGACATATTCATATTATTACCTAGTATGTTGTCCATGGGTATGACATATTCATATTGTTACCTAGTATGGTGTCTATGGGTATACATGTGTGTATGACATATTCATATTGTTACCTAGTATGTTGTTCATGGATATACATGTGTGTGTGACATATTCATATTGTTACCTAGTATGTTGTCCATGGGTATACATGTGTGTATGACATATTCATATTGTTACCTAGTATGTTGTCTATGGGTATACATGTGTGTATGACATATTCATATTGTTACCTAGTATGGTGTCTATGGGTATACATGTGTGTATGGCATATTCATATTGTTACCTAGTATGGTGTCTATGGGTATACATGTGTGTATGACATATTCATATTGTTACCTAATATGTTGTCTATGGGTATACATGTGTGTATGACATATTCATATTGTTACCTAGTATGTTGTCCATGGGTATACATATGTGTATGACATATTCATATTGTTACCTAGTATGGTGTCTATGGGTATACATGTGTGTATGACATATTCATATTGTTACCTAGTATGTTGTCTATGGGTATACATGTGTGTATGGCATATTCATATTGTTACCTAGTATGGTGTCTATGGGTATACATGTGTGTATGACATATTCATATTGTTACCTAGTATGTTGTCCATGGGTCTACATGTGTGTATGACATATTCATATTGTTACCTAATATGTTGTCTATGGGTATACATGTGTGTATGACATATTCATATTGTTACCTAGTATGTTGTCCATGGGTCTACATGTGTGTATGACATATTCATATTGTTGCCTAATATGTTGTCTATGGGTATACATGTGTGTATGACATATTCATATTGTTACCTAGTATGTTGTCCATGGGTCTACATGTGTGTATGACATATTCATATTGTTACCTAATATGTTGTCTGTGGGTATACATGTGTGTATGACATATTCATATTGTTACCTAGTATGTTGTCCATGGGTATACATGTGTGTATGACATATTCATATTGTTACCTAATATGTTGTCCATGGGTATACATGTGTGAATGACATATTCATATTGTTACCTAGTATGGTGTCTATGGGTATACATGTGTGTATGACATATTGATATTGTTACATAGTATGTTGTCCATGGGTATACATGTGTGTATGACATATTCATATTATTACCTAGTATGGTGTCTATGGGTATACATGTGTGTATGACATATTCATATTGTTACCTAATATGTTGTCCATGGGTATGCATGTGTGTATGACATATTCATATTGTTACCTAGAATGGTGTCTATGGGTATACATGTGTGTATGACATATTCATATTGTTACCTAGTATGGTGTCTATGAGTATACATGTGTGTATGACATATTAATATTGTTGCCTAGTATGTTGTCGATGGGTGTACATCTGTGTATGACATATTCTTATTATTACCTAGTATGTTGTTCATGGGTATGACATATTCATATTGTTACCTAGTATGGTGTCTATGGGTATACATGTGTGTATGACATATTCATATTGTTACCTAGTATGTTGTTCATGGATATACATGTGTGTATGACATATTCATATTGTTACCTAGTATGTTGTCCATGGGTATACATGTGTGTATGACATATTCATATTGTTACCTAGTATGTTGTCTATGGGTATACATGTGTGTATGACATATTCATATTGTTACCTAGTATGGTGTCTATGGGTATACATGTGTGTATGGCATATTCATATTGTTACCTAGTATGGTGTCTATGGGTATACATGTGTGTATGACATATTCATATAGTTACCTACTGTGTTGTCCATGGGTATACATGTGTGTATGACATATTCATATTGTTACTAGTATGTTGTCCATGGGTATACATGTGTGTATGACATTAATATTGTTACCTAGTATGTTGTCCATGGGTATACATGTGTGTATGACATATTCATATTGTTACCTAGTATGTCGTTTATGGGTATACATGTGTGTATGACATATTCATATTGTTACCTAGTATGTTGTCCATGGGTATACATGTGTGTATGACTTATTCATATTGTTACCTAGCATGGTGTCTATGGGTATACATGTGTGTATGACATATTCATATTGTTACCTAGTATGGTGTCTATGGGTATACATGTGTGTATGACATTAATATTGTTACCTAGTATGTTGTCCATGGGTATACATGTGTGTATGACATATTCATATTGTTACCTAGTATGTCGTTTATGGGTATACATGTGTGTATGACATATTCATATTGTTACCTAGTATGGTGTCTATGAGTATACGTGTGTTTATGACATATTCATATTGTTACCTAGTATGTTGTCCATGGGTATACATGTGTGTATGACATATTCATATTGTTACCTAATATGTCGTCTATGGGTATACATGTGTGTATGACATATTCATATTGTTACCTAATATGTCGTCTATGGGTATACATGTGTGTATGACATATTCATATTGTTACCTAGTATGGTGTCTATGGGTATACATCAGTGTATGACATATTCATATTGTTACCTACTGTGTTGTCCATGGGTATACATGTGTGTATGACATATTCATATTGTTACCTAGTATGTTGTCCATGGGTATACATGTGTGTATGACATATTCATATTATTACCTAGTATGGTGTCTATGGGTATACATGTGTGTATGACATATTCATATTGTTAACTACTGTGTTGTCCATGGGTATACATGTGTGTATGACATATTCATATTGTTACCTAGTATGTTGTCCATGGGTATACATGTGTGTATGCCAAATTCATATTGTTACCTGGTATGTTGTCTATGGGTATACATGTGTGTATGACATATTCATATTGTTACCTACTGTGTTGTCTATGGGTATACATGTGTGTATGACATATTCATATTGTTACCTAGTATGTTGTCCATGGGTATACATGTTTGTATGACATATTCATATTGTTACCTAGTATGTTGTCCATGGGTATACATGTGTGTATGACATATTCATATTGTTACCTAGTATGTTGTCCATGGGTATACATGTGTGTATGCCAAATTCATATTGTTACCTGGTATGTTGTCTATGGGTATACATGTGTGTATGACATATTCATATTGTTACCTAGTATGTCGTCTATGGGTATACATGTGTGTATGACATATTCATATTGTTACCTACTGTGTTGTCTATGGGTATACATGTGTGTATGACATATTCATATTGTTACCTAGTATGTCGTCTATGGGTATACATGTGTGTATGGCATATTCATATTGTTACCTAGTATGTCGTCTATGGGTATACATGTGTGTATGACATATTCATATTGTTACCTAGTATGTTGTCCATGGGTATACATGTGTGTATGACATATTCATATTGTTACCTAGTATGTTGTCCATGGGTATACATGTGTGTATGACATATTCATATTGTTACCTAGTATGTCGTCTATGGGTATACATGTGTGTATGACATATTGACATTGTTACCTAGTATGTTGTCCATGGGTATACATGTTTGTATGACATATTCATATTGTTACATATTATGTTGTTCCATGGGTATACATGTGTGTATGACATATTCATATTGTTACTAGTATGTTGTCTATGGGTATACATGTGTGTATGACATATTCATATTGTTACCTAGTATGTTGTCCATGGGTATACATGTGTGTATGACATATTCATATTGTTACCTAGTATGTTGTCTATGGGTATACATGTGTGTATGACATATTCATATTGTTACCTAGTATGTTGTCCATGGGTATACATGTGTGTATGACATATTCATATTGTTACCTAATATGTTGTCCATGGGTATACATGTGTGTATGACATATTCATATTGTTACCTAGTATGTTGTCCATGGGTATACATGTGTGTATGACATATTGACATTGTTACCTAGTATGTTGTCCATGGGTATACATGTTTGTATGACATATTCATATTGTTACCTAGTATGTTGTCCATGGGTATACATGTTTGTATGACATATTCATATTGTTACCTAGTATGTTGTCCATGGGTATACATGTGTGTATGACATATTCATATTGTTACCTAGTATGTTGTCTATGGGTATACATGTGTGTGTGACATATTCATATTGTTACCTAGTATGTTGTCCATGGGTATACATGTTTGTATGACATATTCATATTGTTACCTAATATGTTGTCCATGGGTATACATGTGTGTATGACATATTCATATTGTTACCTAGTATGTTGTCCATAGGTATACAAGTGTGT